>VDFB02037402.1:0-26360 GCA_007258455.2 Sequoia sempervirens
TTTCAAACATTCAATCTGCAACCATTCCTGTAAGCCAAGGACCACCTCAAGTTCCTCCCCCTTCAATCATTTCTTCCATCCCAACTTATACCAATCTGCAAGTCCATACAGCTATACATCAGGCTACTTCTTTCCTAATTTCCACTAGCATTCCTACTTCCTTTGTGGCATCACAAGTCTCTTTTACCACTTTCACACCTCTTAGCATTCCTTTGACTTCCCCCAACATCACTTACACTCCATCACCATTTTCCCTTCCACCTCAACACACAAACCTAGATCCTCTTCTTACATAGCTTCTCACTACTGTTTCATGTATGCAACATCAAATTTCCAACATCAGTCAAGGTCAATCTACTCCAACCACCTATCATGTGTGTAGTAGTCCCTTATCCTTAGAAATCTTACAAACCCCAATGCCACAAGGGATAGAAATTTCTCGGTTTGAGAAATATGGAGGAAAAGGAGATCCTATCAACCATATTAATGCTTATACAGGTTTGTGTAGTGACTTTGTCCCTGATGATAAGCTTTTAGAAAAAGAATTTCCATGGACCTTGAAAGAAACTACCTTAGAATGGTTTTCCAACTTGCCCAATCATTACATATGTTCATTTAATGAATTGGTGGATGCTTTCATTAGTAACTTTCGAGTTCACATGAAATCTAAAAATACAATGGCCGACCTTATGAGATGTAGACAAAACATGGATGAAAAAGTGACAGATTTCATATTACCAATCCTTATATGCTCAAATTGATGTCAAAATTCTCGATGCACATCTACAGAATATGTTTATTGAAGATTTGTAAACCAACCTTCAGGATAAACTCACCTTGATGAAATTTCCTTCATTCATGCATTTATGTACAACATTATGTGACTACAAAAATTTGGTTTCAAGTTGTGGTTCAAAATCCACTTACAACTGAGTTGAAAAACTAGAAAAAACCAATCAAAACCAAAAAAACACACAAAACTATCACAAATCTAATGGAGGATTTTTACAATTTAATCTGCCTCCTCAACCTCAACCACAATCAACCCAATCCATTATGAATAAATTGGTTGTTGTTAGGGAAACCATGCCTTATCATTATGGAGATCCAAAGTGACATTTCACTCCTTTACCCGATACCCTCCATCATACAATGAACCAATTAATCCAAAAACACATGCTCACTTTTCCACCCATTCAACCACTTGATCCAAATCAACCATTACCACCTACATTCAAATCTAATGCTTATTGTCACTTTCATCGTCAAAATGGCCATAACACCGAACATTGTAAGCATCTTAAACATTTAGCTCAAGACCTCATTGAATTGGGTGAATTGACCATTGCAAGTGTTAATGATCAAGGCAATAAGTTTGTTGCACCTCCTAACCATAATTTACAAATTTTCACCAATCCTATGCCGAAACATACTACCTAATTTGTCAAGGCTAGTGAACCTTTCAAGCTTGATGTAATGACTGTTGATACCAATAATGAACAACATGATACAACTCCTATTGTTACCCAAGCTAGTCCTATGGATAATCTTGTGGCTACAATAGATGTTATCCCTCATATGGCCAAACCACAAAATCACTTACTTTTTCTACTAAAGACATACTCCAAAAGCTTCCTGATGGTCCTCTCTACATAGTTGGCGAAATCTATGATAAGCCCACAAATGGGATATTAATAGATCCCACTTGTGGTGCCAATGTGATCACATAAGATTTTTTGGTATTACATGAACTATATCAAGATGATTACAATAAACCCAGTACATGGATTAAAACTCATAATGGTTTTGAGTGCCCTATGATTGGATCGATCGTGCTACCCTTACAAATAGGACCAAAAAATTTGGAAGTAACATTTTCAATTATTCGACAATCTGACCAATTTCATTTGCAGCTAGGCCTCCCTTGGTTTCGCTCAATGAAAGCGGTCTCATCAGTTGCTTATAAGTGCTTGAAGTTTCCACATGACAACGAGATAGTCACCATACACCATAGTGGATTTAATCCTTTATCTTTCAAAGGTAACTTCTCATTAGAAGCCTTCTGGCCTAAACCCATAGAACCTATCATCCATCACAAGGACTTCTTTTTCATAGCCTATGAAAAGTTTAAAGCCAAAAGCATAGCTAAATTGTCCCTTCGAAACTCATCCCCGCCCACCTTTGCACCTCTTATCATAGATGAAACCATGCTTCAACCTGAGTCTGACATTGAGAAAACCATACAACCTCCTGAACAATCACCACTTGATATTTCCTTGCCATTGTTTAAATGACCAAGGGAATATGAAACAATCCCTGCTCAGCCTTCTCACCTTAAACAAGTTTACAAAGAAAAAGAGAAAGTGGTTGATCCATCCTCTTCAGCTTCTTCTGTTCTTCCCCCTTTGGAAGTAGAAGAACCTATGATGACTCAATCTGCTCTTACACCTCAACAACTCCAAAATAAAATTAAACAAAATTGCGGTTCTAGGGAATGAAGGCGTCATCGTCATCTCCTTACTCGTCAATCTCGCATAGAAGACAATAACGATAATCAACCTTTAACTTTGATAGAAGTAATAGATGACCACCATCCTTCTCCTGACCCTCCACAAGAAAGTCCAGTACAACAATCATAGCCAATTGATGAAGAAGCACATCACAATTTAAATTCTTTATTTTCTTCTACAATGAGCTTAAATGATACATCCTCTCCACCAAGTGAAGCACCTAGTATAACTCCTCGTTCGGTGCTTGCAATTATTCCTTTCAATAGTTAATCGCCCTCGCATTACACTGAACATGATTGGGAGGCGGATGACCTGTTAGATGGTTGACTTGCAATTTCCTAACCAAAATTTTTACTTTTCTCTTTTTATTTTTATGTGTATCGTGTTCCCCCGTATCATGCGTTTGATGTTCTCTCTCTTTGTACACTTCTTCTATTTGTACCTCTATTCTTCTATTCATCATGCATTGTGTTTTTGTCTTTTTGTTTTGTGTTTTCCTTTTGGGGATGATGCAAAGTGTAGAGATGCCCTATGTATCTTCCATATTGACCCAAAAGGTCCTTGTCTTTTTCTCTTTTTTTTTTTTTGTTTTGTTTTTCGGGATGACGCAAAGCGTAGAGATGCCCTATGTCTCTTCCATGTTGACAGGAAAATGGTCCTTGTCTTTTTCTCTTTTCTCTTTTTGTTTTCCTTTTGGGGATGACACAAAGCGTAGAGACGCCCTATGTCTCTTCCATGTTGACCCACAAGGTCCTTGTCTTTTTCTCTTTTCGCTTTGTGTTTTCCTTTTGGGGATGACGCAAGACATTGAGACTGAAATGTCTCCTTCATGTTGACCCAAAATATTTTTCCTTTTCCTTTTCGTTTCCCTTTTTCATTTTATTTTCACTTGTTTTTTCCTTTTGGGGATGATGCAAAGCGTTGAGACCATAATGTCTCTTCCATATTGACTCAAAATAGACTTTCATTTTCCTTTTTTTAATCTCTTTGTCTCATTCTTCTTGTTCTATGTATTCAGGGAATGATGATAGTTTCGAGCTCTTTCATACAAAAACATTGCAACAAAGAACATACTGACCCCAAATCCATAGATCTCTTATGTGTTTGGTGTATCTTCTTTTCTAGGGGGCAACTCCCTTTCTTTTTTTCTCATTTTCCTTGAGATGACGTACCCTAACTTTGAAACACATGACTTGGCATAGGGCTTCCCAAGTTGGTTCTCATGTCTTTTTTTATTTTTTGATTTTCTTCTGTACTTTAACATAATTTCTCACAAAAAGATGTGTAGAAATTCCTTTAAAGTGGGGGGAATACATTACCATAATTCATTTGCATTCTTGGTTCCTAGTGTAGCCTTGTCGCTTGCATGATGCATTCGTCACTTTGTCAATGACACTGGGTGTGATGTCCTTCTTAATTGTGATCTATCTTAGCATATTATATTCCTCTTGGTGGCCTGATGTGATGCACTGCATCCCCAAAGTTGTAAATATACAATTATTTGATTGGTCCTCTCTAGGAGAAATTAGACACAATGTTCCCTAAGTGACTGACCTTGCATTAGCTAAACAAGACTCCTTCAAACATTTTACATCTTACATTTTTGCACTTTGCATTTAGCATTTCTTTTTTCCACCTTGCATAATGCAACTTGCATGATTGTGGTACCTTTCTTTTTGTTCATGCCATTTTTCTTTGTGGATCCTTGTTAAAGTTATCAATGGGCATAACTTTGACATGGTTGAGTGGGAAGCACACCTAGCGGCATGACTTTTCCCCATAGCCACCTTTGTGTTTTGTGAATGCATACCAACTAGCATATGTATCTTAATTTTTTGGATTTCTCACCCCATGGACAACTAGTTATGTGGCCCTAGAGTGAGTACATTTGGGCCTTCTCACTTGGTGGACCATCATGTGTTATGTCACCCCAGAGTGAGTACAGATAATTCTCTTTTTCAAACAATCAGCCTAGATCTTTTTTCACTACTAATTGGATTGATGATCAAAGCTTCATCAAAATAATTTCAACACTTGTGTGTTCCTTTGTTCTTATGTTTAGTTTTCCATGGGATATTCATCCTAGGGGCTTGATCATCCCTCTTGATCATTTTCATTCCATCTTGCTAATGTGAGTGCATTTGAACCCTCCCCTTTATGTTCATGGCTACTTTAGCGTGAGTTTGAAGCAAGTTCATCCTCTCACTATTAAAGTGGGGGCTAAATGTGTCATAGAAGAATGGTCCCTTGTCATTTTCATGGCCTTTTCGGTCTTGTTTCATGGTGTTGGAACTATGTCGCTTTGATTTTATGTTGTGACATGGCTTGAACATGCTTATTTAGGTATTAAAACTTAAAGAATGACATCTTTTGAAGGTGTTGTGAAGTGTTGTAAGAAATTTCTACATTCTTCTAGACTCTATTTAATACATTTCACCTAAAAACCACCTATTCACTCATCAAAAAGTGCTATTTTTAAGTGTTGTAAAGTCTTGTAATAAGCTTTCATGCTTTTCTAGGCACATCTTCACTATTTACACCCTTCTCATGTTTTATTTTCTCTTTATGCCCTCATGTGACTTAATTAAGAGTATTTTTGCATATTATCCCAACAAACAACATTAAACACAACATTTCTCATGACACATATTTTTAGGTCCTAGGTGGGACCCATTTGCCATGGGTGGTGAATGAGTCCCCCTTGACGCCAAATTCAAAATATTTCAAATTTCCTTTCGAGATTTAATTCAAAATCACTTGATGTCGTCCTGTGATGAGGTATGAATGGATACTAAGGTAAAAGAATTGTATAAATAAGTGATTTTCACCTTATTTTAACCCCCATTCATCAAGTTCACTTATCCAGCTATTCACTTAAGCATTCAAACATTCTACAACATCTTTTCAAGCACTTTGAAGCTGCCATTGACATTACTTCAGATTTGCATCATCAAGAGTTAGGTGAGTCGATAGTACTTGCATGTTATTAGTTTACCTTTCTCTTTCATTACATTGTCTTGACAAGGGTTTAATTACCAAAAGTGGGGTTTCACCAAGGCAAACCCCTATTCACTAAACCCTAATCATTTTTCCACTTTTGCTTGTTTGTTTGCAGCCATTTGTTTGCAGATTTGATAGGTTATTAGGTGTTGAAGAGTAATTTTCAAGCCAACTAGGTGATTCAAGTCAGCTTGAGTCAAAATCAAGCTTGAAGAGACTTATTTGTTCATTTTCTACAAATTTAACTTTGACAACCCTTACAAACAAACATTCTCAGATCTGGTGTTGTAGAGTTGTCTCCTAGTTCTTCAAAAATTTGGGGGAGGACTGATTCACCACCTACGGCGAATGAGTCCCACCTTAGGATTGGAAACTTTATTTTTGTTAGATTTGAAATCCCAACATATAGAAACTAGCTCCCGACAGTTTTTCACTAGTAGGTGGACCGATTTGCCACCCTGGGCAAATGAATCCCAATGTGAAAAATTAGTAAATTTTACTAGCATCCAGAACACTCCAAAAATCTCACATTTCACCTAGGTGCACTTAGATTCATCCCTTTACTTCCCGTTCTGCATATTTTCTTCATTTACATAGGTGTTTGCATATCACAATGTGTTTTCAAACATAGTTGTAATTGCACTTTTGCATTCATTTTTAGTCATCTAGATTAACCTATTGCATTGATTTAACTTCATTTATATCACATAATATCACACACATCCTAATTTGAGTGATACATAAACATTTTTTTCCCCTATCTCTCTCCTTTTAGGTGAAAAACCCTAGAAGTGCAAGAGTAGTCCATAGGGTCCCAATAATCTATGTTTCAGCAAGTAATTCTTGAGCATATCAAGAGTTATTGTCATCATATTCTAGTTCACCAATAACACACTTTAAATCTTTTGCAACACATAATGGAGGTTTTGTGGTGAATTCAAACGCAATCGAACATCAATACAAATACAAGTTCGACATGGTATAGTAAATCTTGTTTTTTTTTTTTTGTTCATTTAAGTTTTTTAATTGCTTATTTGATTGAGTTCATGGCTTTACATTTTGCATTCCATGTGTATGGGTTTGAAATTTGATCTTGTTTTGTAATTGGACCTACAAAAGTATTGATCTCTGATTTATTATCGTTTCAATTAAGGTAGCGCTAATAAATCATTACGTTCAAGTGCTTAAAAGATTTCAGAAAGTTATAACTACATTAATGATTAGTCTCCAATCTTCAGTTTACTCTAACGATTTAAGAACTTTGGCACTATCAACTAATCAAATTGGTCACTCCTTTGCTGCTTTTTGGTATACAACTTTGTAATGATTGCTTTGAGATTTTTGACAGACTATACAATCAGATTTCTTTCCACAAAGTATAGATAATGTTATTTTAAGGGTTAGATTTAGTTCCTTCCTATCCGCTAAACGCTCGTCTTTGGCTACTGTTTTGCAATATGATAGGTGGGCAATCGTTACTTTCTTGCTTATTCATTTCCAACTGCATTTTTTAAGGGCAGCTTCGCCAGAAACTGTTCTATTGTACTCTGTTTCGATTTGATGTGTATATACTTTATTGTGAATGTTTGTGGCTTTGAAATTATACACCACATCTCTCATGATTTACACCAAAGATCATCTTATCCTTCGGACTTAGCATCTGCCTTTTGAGAAAAAAACTCTTTAATGCTTTTGCATTCATCCATATTCAACTTCTTGAAATGACAAAGCAAAGATGAGAGCTTAAGAGAGTCAATAAAGACAATTATGAGGGGAAAGGAAAACTTTCTGAAATGATGATTATGAGGGTCACTGAATACACCTTTTCAGACTAACACGTTTTGCTATTAATATATGATTTGATTGTGTTGCCAAAACTTTCAACTTATCCTTATCTCATAGATCAAGTCCTACGGCTCTATGATAAAACAATGATCTGGATGGGCATTTTCTTTTTCCATTCTTTCGCAGAGCATCGCTTCCACATATTAATGAACGTGCTCTCTATGCTTAGTAATCCTATTCTTTGTATTGCCGTAGGAAAAAAGCTGAAAATAATATCATTTTACATGCGATTGGCTGGTTTGCTTGAAAAACCTTACTATACGATGGGAACGTGATTAATTGCTTTGCCAAACTTATCATTCTCGCTGTAACTCTCATGTGCCAATCGATTATAAAGTATATCACTAGGGTAATGCTTATTTTGATAACTATGTTATTGACTAAATTTTTCATATTTTCACGACTATCCCATAACAATAGACAACTAATGGGAAAAATTGTTTGGCGTGGAAAAAACAATGGGATAAGAGATTGACATTATTTATAATTTTTGCTATATCCTTATGTGTATCGATAACATGTGTAATAGCGAATTGAGATAGAATAAATTGATTGTTAAGTGTTTGGTTGTCATGTGTAATAGTGAATGGAGATGGAATAAGTTGATTGTTAGAGGGTTTGATTCTCATTCTCACATATAATTAGTAAAAAATATAACTTTATTTTTGTCTAAACTATGTGTTTGTTCTATATTATTTGTTATATTATGATAATTATGCATTTCTTAATTCTTAAGAATAGGTATAAATAGTTCATAGGATAGTCACCATGGTTATCTAAAATGATGTAGGAATATAATATATACATAAAGTCTTTAAGTGAAAGATTAGAAGCATTAGACAAATGTCTAGAGAAAAAAGTAAAAAATCTATAAATGCATGTTCAAGAGTAGTGAGTGAAGTGAAATAAGTTTGATACATATCATCATGCATAAGCTCATAATTTAAAATTGTAAATGACTTTGCATAGAAATATGCATCTTCATTACTAATAAATTTATCAATTATTAGGTCTTCATTAGTTATAGTCATGTCATAACAAAATCTATAATCAAACAACATGTCATCAATAATGTCATCTGAAGGATATGGCAGGGGATATTCATCAATCAAGCATCGCTAATCTCCTCGCTATAAAAAAACACCAATAGGAAATAAGCCAATGGATAGAAAAGGACTATTATGAGCTTAGGAATACCAACATCATCGAAAAAGTAGCATCATTTGTAGCTGAAAAGGTAGAGTATCACCATCACTAGATGCATCACTATCATAAGTAAATGTAGCAAAGTGTTCCCTCATAAAATTTGAGTTGTGAAAAGTTCTACGAAGGATGAAAATATATCAACACATTGAGCCAACATATCTCTAGAATATGGATTTCCTTCCTTTTGATAAAAGCATATGATGCATTCAAAAGCTAGTGAGCTTGATGCATCTACTTGTGAAAATAATCTTAAGATCCATTAGGTCTTTAGGAATGAAATCAAAGGGTAAGAGTTAATTATAAAATGATAGAATACTTAATAATTAAGCACAAACACCAAGGCATCCACAAAGTCACAATCAACTAAGGCAAAAATGTAGATGAAATATGCACAAGGAACACTCAAATATTAAACGTAATAAAATATTAGAGAATTCATATTTGAAAATAAAAATAGAAAGAGGAAATTTAAACATAATCGAGAAGGATAAAAATTATAAGTTCATAAAAAACTAGTTGAAGTAAAATAACTTTTTAAATATATATAGGCCATTTTATTAATTATGTAGGGATTTAATGGGGGGATTAAACCCCTTACAAAACTATTGAATAAGCAAAACCAATCTCCAACCACAACTATATTTAAGCTACTCAAACCAACCAAAAAATTAGAAAATAAAAAATCTATTACAAGGGTCTAATTTCTTTTTTACAAATGCTGTTATCAGAAATCAAGCAATAGGTAGTACAACTAGATAATTACATAATCATATGTAAATAGACACACATGCTTAACCTAGGCATGAGATTATGACATTGTGAAGTAGGAAAAGTGATCCTAGATCCAACTAGATTAACTAAGATTAACTTCTTTTCACTTTGACTCCAGATTTGAAAATAAACCAACTACAGTTTGATGATTGGATTGTTGCCATAAGGGAGAGCCAATCTCCTAAGGTTTGTGCTCTCTTAGAATTCTAAAGATGACAAATTTTATGTGTGTTTTAACAAGCCTATTTGGCATAAACCATAGATCTAAAAATATAATTTTTCACACAAACAAAAATAAAAATTGATGAAAAAACCTAGTGTCGTAGGGGGAAATAGCAATAGAAAAATGATTAGGTGGAAAATGGTGTGGAATATCACCTTTCTCAAACTGTCATTCAATAATGTTCTAGGAGTTCTAATTGGACTGACTATCAACCTCACAAGGTGAGCCAATTCTCAACAAGGAGGACCTAGGAGGGGGTTCTTTAAGCTTTTAGGGATTCACCACAAAGCAAATGCTCGAAAAAGAAAAATAAGAATTCAACTCACAAAACCAATGAAGGGTGCATATGATGAAATAATGCAACAACAAGTTAGGATATGTGTACCTAGGAAGTCTAGAAATGTGATGAGGATTCTGGATATGCAAAGAAGTTGTCAAAATATACTATGGAGGACAAAGACACCCTTACTATTTTCTTAGTCGTGCTATTGTTTTTTGGGGTAGATGAAAAATCTTTGGATGTTGGAACCAGATCTGGAATAATTTATTAAAAATAACTTCATGAGGATTGAGATACCCCAGGTCAAAACTTAGTCTTGTCTAGAATTTCTGGAATCTTTGAATGTGGTCCTAAGGCTTGATGTCTGCACTTCTTCTCTGATCTTAGGTTTTGAAACTTTCAGATTTAGCCTATAGGTGAGTTTCCGTGAAGATGACAACTTTGCAGTGCAAATTTGCAATTTGCACTTTGAATGATATTCAAGTCTTCAACCTAAATCTACAATCACAAACATGGAAGAGAGGAAAAACTTGTTGATTTTTAGTGAATGGGGGTTTCCCTTTGTCAAACCCCTTGTTGGTAATTAAACCTTAAAATGAAAGGAAATGGAGGGAAATGATGAATGAACAACATGCAATGCTACAACTCACCAAACCCTTGTAATAAGGTGCTACAAATATGCTTGAAATGGCTGCGATAGATGTGGTTTTTGACTCTTGCTTGAAGGATGTAGATCTTGCATAAAACACTTGTTTGAATCATAAACCTTGCATCATCAATGTTAGCACAATAACAAACATGATGCAAGAAGATCTTTGACATGATTCTTGAATCTTGATGATGGCTCGAAATGCTTGATGAAATGCTCTTGAATGATCTTCAATACTTGAATGCTTGGATGCTTGGATTTCTTGTTAGGACAAAATGATAGAATGAACCTTGTATTTATACTTATCTATTCTTAGTATCCCAAAATTACACCACACCAAGCCAACATATGAATTCATTAATTAAAGGAGGCTAAATCCTAGCAAAATTTGAATTTATATATAGAGAATACCTCAAGGGGGAGTAAGACACCCTAGGTGGCATCTTGGGGGGCGTCTTAGTCCAAAGGCATGAAACTTGGGGCATAGACACCAAAAAGGGGCCCATTTAAGATGCCTCAAAATCAAGGTCCGAAGAACGTTAGGGGACAAAGATGCCCTAGGTGGTGTCCTAGTCCCAACCCAAAAATCAAGAACACTCAGACAGAATCATTAAATTATCATTTATCCATTGGAGAATGTTGGGATTAGCCAGAAAAATATATAGTTCATGGGGCTTGTGGATGCAAAATAATACCAATTAAGACATAAATAGGGATAAATAAAGCAAGGCGGTCCCAAACAAGTGTGAAAATGAAAGGGTATGTATTTTGCTACACAACATTTAGCCCCCACTTTAGTCAAAGGATGAACTTGCTTCAAACTCACACTAAAGTAGCCAACCACACAATCAAGAGGGGTTCTAATGTACGAATGTTAGTAATAGAGGATGGTAATAATCAAGAGGGTGGCCAAGCCCCTAGGATCAAGATCCTATGGAAAACCAACATAAGAAAAAAGGAACATACTTGTAGATAATATTTGAAGCCACAATCAGATCACAAACATACACCATCAAAGACAAAAAAAGAAAAGGGAAAAATAAAAGGGAAAAATATAGTGGATCAAGCTTCGACTGGCTGTCCAACGTGTTGTGGACCAAGTCTAGGCTATTTTTCCAAAATAGGTTTATAAGTGGAAGGCACTGCCCACTATGCAAATAAAGCGCATGCTGACAAGGGCTAGTGAAGCTAGGTGTCCACTAGGTGAGCCCCAAGAGGTCCATGTCAAAGTCATATCCCCATGACTATGATAAAGAAAAAAAAAAAAACACTCACAAGGGCCAGTGAAGCTTGTTGTCCACTAGGTGAGTCCCAAGAGGTCCATATCAAAGTCATACCCCCATGACTTTAATAAGGAAACAATAAAATAAAAATGCATGTTCACAAGGGCTAGTGAAGTTAGTTGTTCACTAGGTGAGCCCTAGGAGGTCCATATCAAAGTCATACCCCCATGACTATTATAAGGAAAAAAATAAAATGCAACAAGAAAGACGAATGTTCAAAGGGATTTTGCTTAGTTAATTCGAGGTCTTAATCTTAGGGGACATCATTCCTAATGTCTCCAACAGAGGACAGATCAAATGATAAAAGATTTACAACTTAGGGAATACAATGCATTGTATCACCACTAAGAGGAATATAATATTCTAAGATAGATCAAAATATTAAAGGACATTACTTCCAATTTCACAACAAAGATAAAAACACATCACATGAAGTAAGAAAAATGCAGATGAAACCATGCCAAAACAATGCCAATGTATGCCACCACTTTAAAGAAATTGCTAACACCATGCTATGAGCACTTACTTTAAAGTAGCAAAAACATGTAAAAGAAAAAGGAAAAGAGGGGTTTCCCCCCATAAACACATAAGAGATCTATGGATTCGAGGGAAGTATATGTCTTTGCTGCAATGTTATGAGCGAGCTCAGAACTATCATTCCCAAAATACACATAAAACTAGAAGAATGACACAAAGAGATCGAAAACAAAGAAAATCCTTTTGAGTAAACATGGAAGAGACATAGGGTGTCTCAATTCCTTCCATCATCTGCAAAAGGAAAAAACAAGACAAAAATGGAAAGAAAGCAAAGATCATGGAAAATATTTTGGGTCAACATGGAAGAGACATAGGGTGTCTCGATGCTTTGAGTCATCCCAAAAATAAAACACAAGAAAAAAATTGAAATAAAGAAAAGATAATGAAAAATATTCTGGGTCAACATGGAAGAGACATAGGGTGTCTTGACACCTTGCATCATGCCCAAAAGGAAAACACAAGACAAAAATGAAAAAGAAAAGGAAAAGGAAAAAGGAATCATTTTGGGTCAACATGGAAGAGACATAGGGTGTCTCAATGCCTTGCATCATCCCCAAAAGGAAAACACAAGATAAAAATAAAAATAAAAATAAAAGGTAAGGACCAATGAAAAGGTGAAAAGCTTATGACATATATAAGAATGAAGGTAAAAATAGAGGAATGTACATAAAGAGAGAAAAATCAAACAAAATCAAAAAACACATCACAGGGGATCACATTACACACATGCAATCAAAAATAGAAAGAAAGAAAAAAGGAAAGAAAAATAAAAAGAAAACATAGAAGATTAGTAAAGCACATGCGAGTCAACCATCCAACATGTCATCTACATCCCAGTTTTATTTAGTATATGTAGAATGTAGATCAATAGTGAGAGGGACAACATCAATTGCTATACTAGGAGAATCACCTATTTCAACACATGGTGCACCACTCAGTTTAGAAGGATCATCATGGTTGTTATCGTTTAAGCTCATGGAAGAGGAAAATAACAAATTCAACTCATTATGCACTTGCTCATCAAGTTTAGTTGTTTCTTCATCATCATCCAAGTTAACCACAACAGGAGGATGAATGATAATATCCATAGAGGGTACTGGTCCTTGTTGTGTTGGAGACATAAATTTTGTTTGTTCTAGTAAGAAAGGAGGGTCATTGTTTATTGCTTCTATCAAGTTTGGATTTTTATTTTCAATGTTGTTCTCTTCATTCATCTTTCAAGTAATAGAAAAACGTCTATGCCTATGCTCTCTAGCATTTTTGTTTCTTTTATTATGGTTTTCAAGTTGTGTTTGTGTAGGAGTAGGTTTTCCAACCATAGGTTTCTTTTCTTCTTGTGAGAGAAGAATAGAAGAAACCATTGAAGGTTGTTCAACCACTTTCCCTTTGTGTTTATAAATTTTTTTAAGAGATGGATTAGGACTTGTTTGGTTTTCTCTTGGCATTTTATAGGAAATAGAAAATGGTTTTTGATGGATGGGTCTTGGTTTATTGGAAGGGCGTTAGGCTCATTATTGTTTTCTTCAAGGGGTGGAGGTTGAATCATGGGTGGAGGGAAATTCTCAAGGGATAATCTAGCTATGCATTTTTATTTGAAATTTTGGTAAGATAGGAAAAGGAATTCTTCATGGGATCTTAAAGGTTCCATGGGCTCAGGCCAAAAATAATCTAAGGAAAATTTTCCATAGGAAGATGGAGGTCTAGAGATACTATGGTTCATAGTGAATATTTCATTTCCGACTGGAAACTTTAAGCACTTATGGATGATAGATGGGATTGTATTCATGGAGCTAAGCAATTTGTAGCTCAACTTCACACGAAATTGGTCTAAATTAGATATGATAGAGAATGATACATTTAATTTCTTTGGTCGTACTTGTAAAGGGAGTGTGGTCAATCCCATCATAGCATGAGCAAAACCATCATGCATTTCAATCCATGCTTGAAGTTTATCATATCTATCTTGATTAAGTTCATGCACATATAAGAGTGAACTTATGTGATCACATTCTCTCCATAGATGGGATCAATTAAAATCCCAAGAGTGGGCATGTTATTGATTTTTTCAAATGGCTATGTAAAGAGGACCATCAGGTGCATGTCAGATTGTTTCTTCTGAAGAGAAAGTAATGTTAGTGGACATTATGGTTTGGTATTTGTGAGGCTTGATGTCAATCACTACTATAATTTTATTAATAGGACTTTGGTCATTAGTATCCATAGGAATTTGTTCACCATCATCCATAGGACTTTTTTCATTATTTCTTATATTTTCATCATCTGTGTCAACATTCATCACATCGGACTTAGTTTCACTAGCCTTAAAAAATGAAATATTATGGTTGGGCATGCGATTGGTAAAGATCTATAGGTTTTGGTTGGAAGTAGCTACATACTTATTATCTTCATCATTCACACCTCCAATTTGGATATGATTAGAATCAATGAGGTCTTGCACAAGATTTTTAAGATGCTTACAATGTTTTGTATCATTTTCTTTTTGTTCATGATAATCACAATAGACATTGTGTTTGAAGCTCAGAGGTAACAACTTGCTAGGGTCAAGCAGTTGAATGAGAGGTAAGGTAAGCATGTTTTTGTTTAATATCTGATTCATAATGTTGTAAAGTTTGTCAAGTAAGGGTGTAAATTATCTTTGTGGATCCCCAAAGATATAAGGATTACTCTTCTTTATAGCAGGTACTTGGATATCAAATAGTTGGGTAGGTTGAGAGGTGGAATTTAGTTGAAGGAAACTTTTATTTTGTCTTCTAAAAGGTTGGTAGGTATTTTGGTTTGAAGCTTTAGACTTTTCAGGATGAGTAGAGGTTTTTTCAATTCACTACTACCTACAAAATTTTGATAATCTCGATGGGTAGTGCATAAATGCATGAAGGGAGTTTCATCATGGTAAGATTGTCTCTTATCTTACTTTGTAAATTTTCTATGAACATATTTTGAAGGTGAGAATCAAGAATCTTCATACTAATTTGGGAATAAAGCGATTGGTAGCATGAAATAAAGTCAGTGACCTTTTCACCCACGATTTTCTTGCACCTCATCAAATCAGCTAATGTCATTTCAAGAACCATATGCACTTATAAATGGTTAATAAAGGCCTCAACAAGTTCATTGAATGAACAAATTGAGCTATTTGGTAACATAGAAAACCAGTCCAGGGTAATGTCTTTCAAAGAATAGGGAAAAAGCTTAGCCAAATTTTTTTCCTGAAGGATAAATTCACTACACAAAGAAGTAAAGGCATTAACATGATTAGTAGGATCTCCCTATCCTTCATATTTCTCAAATCTAGGGATCTATATACCTTGTGGCACCAGAGTTCTCAATATGTCCATGGAAAGTGGGTTACTTTTGACATAGTATGAAGCTGGACCATTTTGATTTTGATTTATGGTGGAAACTTGATGTTGAATGGATGAAAGACTTTGTAAAAGGTGGTTAATGATAGGATCATTGCTTGTGGTTTGTGATGGAGGTGAATATGGTGGTGGTGTGAATGTGTTGGAAGGACCAGTTGTAATGCCTCACTGCGTGAACCCCAAAGGATAACCAAAGAATTACAATAAAAGCACAATAATTTTTCTTTCGAAAGGAGAATAATACATATGATGAACATGTCAAGAAACACATAAATTGTAGTTAAACATATACATCATAATCCACATCCTTTGGGGTGCACGTGACAACATTACTAACGTAAAACCATACCAAGACAATGTTTAACTAACTACAAGTAATCCACTTAACCATTATTTAGAATTACTAGACGACATTCAAACATCTACATCATAACATACATAAACCATGTATCACATCTATGGACGTAATTATACATATTTTCATAGTTACAACACCATTAAGAATCACACATTATGAAACAATAACTCATAATAGTACCAAGCATCAATATACATTTCAAGCATGATAAGCATCCATCAACTATCATAAATTAAGGTCAAAGGTTACAATCGTTACAATGGTAATAAAAGTTACATCGTATAAGAGTTACAGTAATACAGATGTTCTCCCCAACATGAATGGAAACAATACAATAAGATAGAGTAATACAACTAAAAAGGTGAATACAAAGTAACAAGACTTGCCCCGACTTGGATACAGTTCTAGAGTCTCTACAACATGAACATATCTACACAACACATATAGCACATTCCACCCGACCACATGGACCCAAAATTCCACCCCCCGTGCTAGGAATTGACAAGAAAGAACCCCATTCCTCAACTAGAACAGTCAAATGAACCAAAAGAAAACCAGTCTCCACAACAAGGATAACAATAGTATAAGATAACAACCCTTAACATTGTCATCACATAGCCACAACAAAAAGAGTGAAAGGTCCAACAAAAACAAATGCCAATATTATAGATCAACACTAAATAGCCATCAGAGGTGCCAACAACAATAGGATCCAAAACCTTCAAATGAAATCACAATGTCAATCAACAATAAATGTCAAGGGCTAATTTGATCCAAGTGAGACTCGATAGGGCCTTTGTTTCTGGTCAATGGTTTATAGACTATTTTTGTGCTTTAAGAGCTCTATCAAGGGTGGGATCTGATCATTTTCCCATTTTTTTAACGGCAGATCCTACCAAGGTGAAAAAGAACTCCCCTTTCAGATTCAAAAAATTCTGGTTATCTCATCCTTGGATCTTTGAGGAAATCAGGAGATGGTGGAATATTGATATTATTGGCACAGCTATGTTTAGGATTGCAAAAAAATTAAAGGAAGTGAAATTTAATTTGAGGAGATGGAAAAAGGATGCCTTTGGGAATATCTTTGGAGATAAGACAGATACTCAGGGTAAACTTCAGGAGATTTAGGCTAAAATTCAGAAATGGGGGTACATTGATAATTACAGAGAAAAGGAAAATGAACTTCTCACTCAGTTGCATGGCATCATTACTAAAGAGGAATTTTTTTGGTGGCAAAGATCTAGGGTGTCTTGGCTGACTGAGGGTGATAGGAACACGAGATTTTTTCACCTGTCTGCTTCAAAACATAGGGCTGCTAATAAAATTGCTTACATTGATGTTAATGGGACTAGGTTTGAGGAGGAAGAAGATATCAAGAATCAGGCTATTCTTTTTTTCAATAACCTTCTTTCTTGTAATAGAGAGATTGTGCCTGATGCTCAAGTCTGCTTGCTTGAGGCTATACCCTAGGTGATTAGTCATAATGAAAATTCTATGATCACTACTATTCCTTCCAAGGCTGAAATAAGGAAAGCCGTTTTCTCTTTTGATGGCAATAAAGCTCCCGGGCCTGATGGGTATCCTTTATTCTTCTTCCAAGTGTTCTGGGAAATTGTTGAGTTGGATGTCGAGAATGTTGTCAAGGAATTCTTTGGATCAAGATTTCTTTTGAAATAACTTAATACTACTTTTGTGGTCCTTATTCCAAAAAAAACTTGGGGCAGAGTTTCAAGCTTTTCAGCCTATCAGCCTATGCAATTCTATCTATAAAATTATTTCGAAGGTCTTGACTACAAGAATGCTTTCTTTGCTTCCTCAATTGATTTCTCCACACCAGAATGGCTTTGTCCCAGGTAGGTACATTCTGGACTCATTTATCACTATTCATGAGAATTTACATTCTTTAATGGTCTCAAAGACTGAAGGGTTCATTCTTAAACTGGACATTTCTAAAGCCTATAATCAGGTGGATTGGATTTTTTTATTTAAAATCTTGGTCAAGTTTGGTTTTAATAACAGAGTCATCCAGCTGATGAACCAGCCTGTTTCGATAGTTACTACTTCTATCATTGTGAATGGGTCGCCTTTGAGGATTTTTCAGACTTCCAGAGGTCTCAGACAGGGAGATCCTATCTCTCCTATTCTATTTACAATTTTGGCTGAGTGTTTGGGAATAAATATTAAAAAGCTTATTGATCAAAGATCCCTTGTTGGTCTAAGACCTTTCTTTTCTCTTCTAACCTGTTCCCACCAACAATTTGTTGATGATACCATTCTCATGGGAAGATCTACTGTGACTGAAGCTAAGACTTTCAAAAAGATTCTGAATCTTTATGAATCTGCTTCTAGGCAAGTTGTTAACAGGGCAAAGAGTTCAATTTTCTTCCTCAACACTCCTGAGCATAGACAAGTTAAACTTGCTTGAATTCTTGGATGCCGGATTGAGCCTCTACCGTCAACCTATCTTGGTTTTCCTCTTTGCTTTAAACCCTTGGACTCATTCTGGATCTCTTTGGTTAAAAAATTCAATAAGAAGCTATCAGAATGGAAAGGAGCTCTTCTCAGTCAAGTTAGAAAAATCCAGCTCCTCAAGGCTTCTTTGCAAAATTTACCTATGTATGCTCTCATTTTATTTAAAATTCCTACTAAATATGTTGAGGCTATTGAAAAAATTTAGAAAAGGTTTCTCTGGTCTGGTGTGGAGGATAAGAAGAGACTGCCACAGTTTGTTGGTTGGGACCTGGTGTGTATACCTAAATCGAGAGGTGCCCTAGGTTTAAGAAAAATTAAAGTGCTAAATCTATCCCTTCTTGCTAAACAGCTCTGGAGAACTCTTACTTTGAGAGGGGAATGGCAAGATACCTTAAAAGCCAAATATTTTAACAACTATGAGTCTCTTAATGATGTTATTAATTCTTCTTTCTTACCCCGTGGGTCTATCTGCTGGAATGATATGAATAGAGGTAGAAAGTTGCTAGAAATGGGGATTGGTTGGATTGTTGGAAAAGGAAATAATGTTAGATTCTGGGAAGATAGATGGCTTTTCAAGGATCCTTTAATCAGAAATGAGAATTTCAACAAATGGATGAATGATTGTAAAAGGGAATTCAAGGTCTTGGTCAAAGGTTACTGGAGGAACAGGGATTGTGTTGATTTGAAGACCATCAGTCTGGATCTTAGCCCTGTTCAGTCTACCTTCAGGGCCGTAAGATGGGTTCAACACTAGGTGGATGATCTTGCTGTCTGGAAAGACAATCCGTCTAGCATTTTTTCAGTTTCTTCTACTACTTCTATGTTGGTTAGTCTGTTGGAGCCTCCGCCCTTCTGGGCTAAGGCTTGGATTAATCTCTTGATTCCTAAGATCAATATTTTCTATTGGATCATGCTACAGAATAAGATTCTCACTTTGGACAATCTTGGCAAGAGAGGAATTCAATTACCTAACAGATGCTACATGTGCAGGAATGATGCAGAGACTGTTAATCATCTTTTCCTTCATTGTCCTTTTGTTTCACACATTTGGGGAAAATATTTTGCGCATCTTGAAGTGGCTTGGGTTTCCCCTGCTTCGGTCGAAGATTTTTTCTTGCAATGGAATGCTCCATCAAAAAACCCTTTTGTGTGTAGGCTATGTTCTTTTGTTCTACCTTTTGTTTCTTGGTGTATTTGGAAGGAAAGGAACAATAGAGTGTTTAGGGAAAAAGAGAAGTCAGAGGGGGACTTGTATGGAAAATTTGTTAGGGCTATAAAGGAAAATTTATCTTTAATCCCTAGAAAAATAGTTGATAAAGTTAATTGATCTCCATTTGATATTGTTACTGCTAAAAAATGGAATTCAAAATTAGTAACTTTAAATGTCCCCACGCCAGCCTTTTGTGGGAGGGAGAATGCAAGTTGGACTTTGCAGCCTTTGGGTTGGGTGAAAGCCAATTTTGATGGAGCTGCTAAAGGTAACCCTAGGAAAGCTAGCAGTGGGTGTGTCTTAAGGGACAATACGGGGGCTTTTATTGCGGCTTTTACTATGGACATCGGTACCTAAAATAATCATGTTGCGGAAGCTATTGGGGCTTATCACGCAGTTAACTTGGCTTTTAAGATGAATACAAAATGTCTTTGGTTGGACGGTGATTCTAAGAATATAATAAACTGCATTCTTGGGTTTACCCCTCCTTCGTGGACCATCAAAAAGTGGATCGAAGATACAATTTCCTTATTAAGTAAATTTGACAAAGTGAAAGTTTCCCACACCTACAGAGAAGCCAATAAGGTGGTGGATTACTTTGCCAATGAAGGGGTTAAGAAGGGCAGGGAAAAAACGTGGTGGAAGAATGATTTCCTCCATTCTGAGGTGAAAGCTTTAATTTATTATGATTCAATGCATGGAAGAGAAGTTTGTCTTCACCATGATGAAGCGGATAAAGACTATGTACGTCGATTTCATTAGATTTGATGGGACCAATGTCATTTTCCTTTTCAAGAAGAGTTTTCGGCACACTTTCTAGGTGTCTGGGAAATTTTGCTCATACGGGACCTAGAGCAACTGTAGAGTATGGTATAATAGAGCTATGAAGATGGGGGGAGAGAGAAAACCTATTGAGCCAAGCTGCTTTCAAGAGCACACAAAGAATGCTAAAGCCTAGGAAAAAATTGAAAAGGGAGGTTTAGTCCCGTTTTTAGAAAAGCTCCATGGAACTGACGAGAAGGTGCTAGACTATTTCGCCAAAAACTGGAAAAATGGTGAGATTGTGTTGTTTGGTAGGAATGTCAAGCTAAATGAGCATATCATCAGTGAGATTACTGGTCTTTCGACTGAGGGAGTGAAATTCTATTGGGACTGTCAGTTCTCTGATGAAGCGGTTATTAGATTTCCTAAAAAATATAAGGAGAAGGCTAAGCTGATTAAGGTTGCCAATAGCTATTTTGATGTGGAGTCCATTAAATCAATTTGGAGGAAAGTTTTGGGAGTTATTATGGAGTACATCATAGTTGATAGGTGCTTCACCAGGGCGTATGGTTATCACTTTACCATTTTGAACCACTTCCGTCACAAGGTTTGTATCTCTTTGCCTTTTTATTTATTCTCTTCTTTGAAGAATTGCCTTGATGAAGTTGAAAGAAACCCTAGGCGGATTTCTATTATTCACACTGGTCTTGTCAGGCTCATCTTTGAGCATTATCAAAATTTACTTGCTTTGCCTAAAATTGTTGTTGTTGGGGATTTGGATGATGAGGATACAGAAAGTAGCAGGGAGAACGATCCCCTGGCCCCTCTTACTTTTGCCCTTGTTGGTTCTAAAACCACTGTTCCCCAGTCCCTTTCTTGTCGGAATGTCCTTATGGGTTCTGCTCTGTCTTCTTGTCCTAATTTGCATCCATCACCTTTTTTGCCCTATCCCAGGTTTGGCTTCGCCGTCTTGTCTTAATCCCCAGCTACTTCCTAATTGCCCTACCCCAGGTTTGGTTTCTAGTTTTAAAGGTACCTCGGTTATGAAATTGGTCTCGTACTCTGGGAATTCTCTAGAAATTCATTTTGATAAACCTATGGTTAGTAAAGAGTTCACCCCTAGTGCCCCTGCATCTAAAAGATTTGTGAATGCCCCTAAAAATTCCCCTAATCAGGGCAAAATTAATTCTACCTTGAATAACCTTAGGCCTGAGGGCATAATGAGTGTGGCAGAAAAAAGTACTGATGGCCTTTTCACTATTCTTAAGTGGGCCCAGAAGGAACTTTGTGATTTGAATGGCCATAACAAAGATCTTAGCAATAGAGTCATGGAATTGGAGTAGAAGGTTAGCAGGAGTTGTAATGAGAATGAGGAACAGGACACCCCCTTACTGGGGAAAAGACAACAGTTGTAGGAGGAAAGATTGACTAGGTTGGAGTGCAATATGTCTAAGATTGGCCAAAATATCAGGGCCACTGTGGCGAATAATCATAAAATTGCCAGGCACAATGCCATTATCATAAATGCTATGGTGGAAAAGTTGGAAAGAAATCGAAAGGGCTTGCTGGTCGTGGACTTGGATGTGAACAGAGATTGTAGCAAAGCTGTTGTTGAAGGGATTTCAACTCACACCTAGGCTAATATGAAGAGGAAGGCCCCTGCTTCTCCACACATGGTTCAAATCCTTAAGCAGGGGTTACAGGATATGAGTGAAGTTGAAAAGGAAGTCGAGGAGTTGATGAACACCTTGGAGTAGTGTTGTTGTGGTTGTTTCTAGCTTTTTGGCGGTCCTTTTTTGGACCCTGTTGTCTCTTTTTGCTGTCATTTCCTTTTTGGGATAGCTGTCTGTTTGTTCAGACTTTTTATGCTCTATCTTTGTATGTTTTAACTTTGTGGTTTCAGGTCCCTGTAAAACCTACTTTTTCCTTTTCAAAAACATCAATCAAGTTTCCATGAGGCATGTGTGCAACACTAAAAGATAGAACTTGGAGGATTCAAAAATAAACACCAAGAACCAATTGCCTCACCAACATCAAAAATTCAAAAAACACTCCTAGAGGCTACCAAATAATGGAAGATAAATAAGTACTGGAGGAGAGTTTCATCACATGGCCTTACATGGATTAGCCAGGAAACCTATAACAAGGTACCAACTCCATCTATGGTTATCCAAGCTACCTATCTCAAGGTGACTGCTCCATAGGGTGACTCATGCAGGACCACTTACCTTTTGTGAGGACAAGGTAGTGATCTTACCATCCAGGTCTTCTCATCCCATCCTTAGCCTGTGAAAGTACTAACGGTATGGGTGAGGCTCATAATTAATCTTTTTTAGTGTTTAACTACCCAAAACCACTAAATTTTATTAGGTTATCACTTATTAAACAATTCTTCCATGAGTTACCCTAACAACCCCTTTGTGCGTTGGCCCCCATGAAGAGCCACCCTCCCTACGACACGAAAAACTAAATACAAGCAAGGTGTGTACCTCAAATCACATAAAAAACAAAGTGTACATGACTCACAACATGCGAGGCAAGAACCATCTTGCAACCCATTTGATATCACTAGAAACAAGAACTAAGGAGGTATCACCCGCAAGAACTCAAAATTAGGAAAAAGGGTCAATGCATCACAAAGGTCCAACCATGGTAAATTAATATAATTCAAGTTTCTCCTCTACCTCTGGAAGCTAAAAACACCAAAAACATCCACAAACGAGGGTAGATCAAAGTAATACGAGTTTCCAAATAAAATCCAACATGAATTCAATAGATGATGTCTCCTCACAACCAAATCAACTCAAAGGACACTACACTTAAATGGAATCATAAAATAAAATCAACCTTTAAATTCACAACACAATCGAAATGGTCCATTTCAAGAACGTTTAACTCTTCAGCACAATTTATCTTTTCACCCAACAAGAAAACATTTACAACAATTAAGGAAATTAAAGAAACATATTTCAAATCTATCCCAAACCAAACACAATGAGTAATATGAATAAACGGATAAACAAAGTGACCATGCAACACATAATACCAACATAATCATGAAATCAACATATAATAATAAATCATCCAATACATGATAATAAACATAACCACTTTTAAAAAGGACAACTTGGGCAACAATAATATTATATTATTGTTCTTGATAAATTTTAAGATATAAGTGTTATCAACATTACTATTGTTGTGAGTATTTATATATGTAATACACCATGAAGAGATACCTCCTTAATTAAAGATATCCCATACTTGTGAACATCCATGTTCCTAATAAATCTAATATTAGAACCCCTTAATTGAGTACAATCATCATTTTTACTATTGATCTTAGAAATAGTAATATTGGTCTTGTATTGATTAAGAACGAGTTGATATTTAGATTCCTATTTAGAATAAATTGTGGGTCTTGGTTTATTAGTATCACTTGCACTGAACTAAGTATATAACATTATTATTAGCCTAGATAATATTATTAGCTCTCATATTCACAAATATAATAATGTTATCAATAATGGATGATTAATACTAAGTCTCAAATCAATGTGACTTCCCTTTGCTGAAATAATAATATTAACCTCAATAATAATAATATTATTATTTTTTATTCAAGGGATAAACGCTTTTGACCGGAGCTATGAACCGGAATACAACCATTCAACAATACCACCCCAATGGGGTTTGAACCTTGGTGGCAAGAACAACAATGCCACCATTAAACCAATACACCATGCCAATACCAACAATAATATTATTATTGCTATAATATCACTATTTTTTATTATTTTTTTATAAATATTTGTAATCCATTTATTTAATTCTTATATAAATATTTATTTACTAAGTATTCATCTTTATAAGAAAATAATAATAATTAAATGAATAAACATATATTCATTGATATATATTACATTTATTTGAGACCTTTATTTAGTTTTAAGAAAAGATAAAAGAACCAAATAAAAAGATGACTTCCCTTTTTCTAAAATAAAAAAAAACAAAGGTATTACTAAATATCCAATTTATTTTACTTTTATTTAAAATTAATACTCTCCCCAAGAAAAGTAATTCTCTCTCTTTTCTAAAAGACATTAAGGGAACTATGTTTATTAAAATAAAGGGCTTCACATGGAAACAAACTTGGAGCCCCTATTCACTCCATTTTTTAAAAAGATTTTAACATTTATGATAAAAAAGGCTTTCCATGGCTACGAAACCTTACTCCATATTGTGAAGCTTCTAAACACTTGTAATACTTACACCTATGTAAAATTTATATAATGTACTTCACTAGAGTAATATTATTTTACATATACTATTGCTTTTACTGCTAAATAGGGATATGCAAATATGGAGTACTCATGCTTTATCTTTCAGCTTTGTATCTTGGCTGCTAATTTTATTAGCCAAAGCACATCAAACATAATCATTAAAGCAATGATAATTATCATGTTTATTAAAGTCCACCGAGATTTAGCTACGAGAATAATTGTTTTAATAAGCTAAGCACATGATAAGTTTAAATAATGGTGACCCGATGAAGACTTGAAGGAGCATCAACCTAAAATTTCACCAGCCATCGTCCTTGGATAGTATCACAGAAATTCGTAGAGTTGGGAATAATGCTAAAACATCGGGATGATAACACCTGCAACTTTCATTGAACGACTCCAAAAAATACTGACAATAACATAATGAAGTTTATCTTCCCCGGTTGCTTTAGAACTTTCAAACATTGCATGGATTCAAACATAAATGTATAAACAAGGCACGTGAAATGTTTGAAAGAATGCCTTAAGTAGCAGGGTCTCATTAAATGCAATGGTTGCAGGATATGCACACAAAATGCAGAAGCAAAGACAAGCACGTGAGCCATTTGATAGATTGCATCAAAGAAATGAGGGCGCATCGATAGGGCAGAGAACTGTTTGACATAATACCTCAAATAAATATGACCTCTAGGAATGCAAAAGTTGCAGGATATGTACAAAACGGATTTGCTGCAACGACTTAAGAAACTTTCAAGCAAATGCAATTGGCAGGTGTAAAACCCGTTCACCCAACCTTAGCCAGTATCCTCCCTGCCGCGCCAATAGGGGAGCTATGAGACAGGGTATGAGCATCGATTCAAGCATAAAAGGGATGGAGGAATTCTACTAGAGGCTGCAATTGCAATTGCCTTCATAAAAAAAAGTATGCAGAATGCGAAAGCATAGGCAAGGCACGTATACTGTTGACGATGGAGTCAGAGAGATTATTCAAACCTCTATAACATTCTATTTTCAGTTACAACAGATGTGACGGGATGCCAACAGAAATACGAAGGATATTTTTACCTCTACGGTCTTCTATGTTTAAGTGTTGCTGCTATGACAGGTTACAAATGGCGTCAGGGACATTATTTAAATTTATGCACCCTCCAAAGTCTAAACACTGTAGTAGCATTAGACTGACACGAGAAACAGGGAGGTTATTTAAACTTTCACACCCTTCTATATTCAAGTGCTACAACTACGACAGATTGCCAACAAACAAAATACAGAAAAATTATTTAAACTTTTAATCTTCCTATTGTGTTCAAGTGCCACAGCTGAGACAGGTTGACAAAGGAATAGAGATTATTTAAATCTCTACAACATTCTATTTTTAAGTATTTCATAAGTGACAGGTTGCCAAGAGAATTAGGGAGAATGAGGGCTGCACGTGCTTCACTTGTTAGCAGCCCCATGAAATAAGTGCAGGGAGAGGGTGAGTGCACAGACAAGAAGTGTGAATGGTTTGGACAAAATGCCTCAAAGCAATGTGGTCTCATGAAATGCTATGATTGCAGGATTTGCAGAAAACGGAAGGAAGAACTTGTCA
>VDFB02037404.1:0-24617 GCA_007258455.2 Sequoia sempervirens
AAAACTCTGATATGCAAACCCTAAAAATAGTCTCTGAATGCTGAACTCTGAAAGTGATCATCTCATTTTGCATGTTATATCATCGTGTAGGTCTCCGAAAACCCAAAAAGAATCCCCAGACATGCATTGAAGAATTCCGCATGTAAACCCTAAAATTTGCTCCGGAAGCTCAACTTACTAAAAATAGATAGTTGTCCGTTCTGGCTCAAAACTTGCAGATGAGTAGCTTGATGTATTCCGGGTGCAGTGTGATGATCAAAACTTCAAAAATGTTGAGAGAACGCCCTGAATTGCACACTTACCAAAAATAGTAAGTTGCCAGAATGTGATGAAACTTCAGTGGAAACTTGCTGGAAGCATGCTGACAACAACGTTAGTCTCAGATTTCAACTTACTCAATTTGACTTCGAACTAGCGTGAAGGAATCAAACCCTAAATTTAAAGACCTAGCCAAAATTTCACGTTTAAGGGCACATCCCCAAAAAGACAAACAGAACAATAGAGAGACAACAGGAAAACCAACAAAAATCAAGCCAAAAGACTCGAACAAAGCAAAAATTAGGGGTCCCCATTTGCAATGGGCGATGTGTGAAAAAGGTCACAACAGACCTTTCAATATTCCACTTCAAGAATACTGAATTAAGTTTGTGAATAAGCTTGATCAACCCTGGCAACCAACCATGGAAATCAAATCATTACGCACCAGCATTGACTCTAAATAAATCGTCAACCATCAACCAAGGTGGATCTCTCACCACCGTAGCCAATATTCTTCTTGAGGGTTACCATCCTCAGGAAGTCCTTGGAGTTTCTTCCCTGCACAATTCCAAAAATATTTTCCCGAATCTTTCAAATGAACTCAATCATATTATTTTATTATTTCCCAAACTCCAATGCTTTGAAAATAAAATAATATTTAATTCATTCCTTATGTCTTGTTAAATTCCCAGAAAGAGCATTAAAATAATCTTTTAAAGATTTGCTCCTACGTAGACACTAAATAAGTCCACTTTAAATATTTGAATAAATACTTGAGTGAACTTATTATTTTATAATAACTTAGGCATTTATTACATTTCTTCCACTTGATTTGTCAAAAGCACCTTGGGAATGTCACGCCGATTGATGTGAGATAATGACGAACTCTGCTACTCCAAGAACTGCGGGTTCCCTGAATCATTCGATTATGCAACATCCCCATCTTTGATCATGTTAGCATTGATTGTAGCTATTGGGTTTCTCGGCGACAATTAGTGTTGTTAGATGGGTTACCTGTTGTCCGAGGCGATCTAGAGTATTTTTGGCACCTTCAGTTGTCGTTTCTAGTGGGAGTTTGTATTTTCCACAATTTCAGTGTTGGTGTATAAATATTTAATAATTAAATAATTAATTAAGTTGTTGAAAAGACATAAAGTTAAAAGCAACTTAAATTAATTATTTTTGTAAAAAGTGACTTTAGTCGGAAAAGTTAAATATTTTATTAAAGTTGCTTTTTGCGAGAAATGAGTTAAATTATAAAGTAAATATGTGTTTTCAAGATAAAAAAGAGGGAGTTACGTAAGTTGGACAAAAGGTTTTGGGAAGCTCATTTCCAGTTTATGCTTGGTTTTTATTTGGTTTTTGGAGAGTTTAGCTTGAAGGAGCTTGAGGATGGAAACCCTTGGGTTCAGAGGTTTGGATGAAAACCCAAATCCTTCTACAGGTGGATTCATCTCAAGATTCACACAGCGTTTCAAAGCAGTTTGGCAAAATGTTTGAAGTTTATGAAGTCTCTTCTAGAGACAAATTTTCGAGTAGTTTGATTTTATGTTGATAGGAAAGAAATATCGGAAATAAATTAATTATTATTTAAGTGGTCAACTAGTCATAGCAGCTGTACCATTTATCAAATTTTAGTGGAATGTTTTGCAAAAAATATGGATGGTATTTGGGGAGTTTAAAAGACCTGCACCCCTTCCTTATACTAGCTGCCACATTTATTATGAGCCGTACACCTTGAATTGAATTACAACTTTGGGGGAAGAAGAGCTGTACATGTCTTGGATTTCATAGGAGGTGACGTGGAGTAGAAAGGACAAAGTTAGCCGCCATTTCCTCCAAAGGGAATCGCAACTTGTTAAGACAATGTCGTACATCATAAGGGGTCTCAAGGAGGCTGACGTGGACCCTTGGAATAGTCAAAAGGGGAGGGCAATAATATTAATCCTCAACATCTATTAATTCTGCCGCCACTCAGCTATACTTTGAACCGTACGAATGGGAAGAAGCTTGGTTTCAGGAGTAGCGGCTTTACTATTGAGGAGGTAGCATTGTACGGTTTGAGGTGCTAAATATATTCATAAATTATTTCTGTGTGGGTCGCAGGTCAAAACTATAACACTCTGTTTATTATTTGCAATATTAACATAAAATATACTGATGTATTAAATTCTGAGATAGACAGTACATTATTGATGTTCCTGGCATATTTCGTTCTTATTTGAAATTGGTTTATTTGTTAAAAAGAAATGGTGGAAGTTCTTTATGCTCAATGTATTTCGTTATGTTGTGCCCAATCAAAATTTTTTGCTTCATTAAGGCACTTTGTAAAGAATGGTCAAAGTCTTGTAAAAATTGTCGTCAAAGGTCAAAATTTCTAAAAATAGAAATTTCTAAAAGTAGACTTGATTTAGGGTTTTCTGGGTTTGTTGTTAAATGGATACTGACAAAAATTTCTAAAAATAGAATCTTTGCATGGAAGGTCCTAATTGATTCTGATTGGTTGAAAATACTTCCCAAGCAGGTTGGTTCAGTCAGAATTGTCAAATCATCAGTGTTTCTCTAGTGGGTCAATTTTGCTTTTTCAGAAAGCAAAGCATGAGCTCCAAAGTCATCAATGGAGGAAGGTCAACTGCTAGGTGTTAGATTCAAAGTCTCAAATGTTGCACAAATGACGTGGAACAACGAAAGATGCATGCAGAACGGTGAACGACAAAGGCTAAAAGATAAAAGTTGAAAATTGTGGAAATTTTTTAAACATTGGGAAGTCTAGGCGCCCTTGTCTAGTCAAGGCGCCTAGCAGTCAATGCCTTAGCCATTTTTCAGCTTCCGTCGTTCGATGCACGAGAAACAATGAATGTAGTTGGCGAACGTGAAGCGGAGAGCGGAGAAATCAATGAAAATTGAAAAATAATGAAAATAATTCTAACTCTGGCAAACCTAGGCAGCCCAAGTCACATTGATGAGCTTGATCAGAGACCTTCAATGTTGCAAGTTTTGAAGGACCAGCTTGTGGTTACAAAAGAGAAAGTTGTGCAAATGTTAACAAGGGCAGATAATACTCACAAATTCGTTGAGGATCTCATCTAGAAAACTCAAATTGAGGAGAGGCAAAAGTAATGTCCCCATTTTAGCCCTACGCTCTTCAATTGATTTAGCCTATTTTGGAAATCCGTAGGCTAAGTTGAAGCAGAAAATTAGGTTTCCTCTTTCAGATGCTTTTTGAGGGTTTGCATGTAAAAGGTTTGGGTTTTGGGTTTTCAGAGACCTCCAGGGTGATGTAACATGCATCTGATTCTGACATCCTTTCCGGGCACTTACTATTTATAGGAAGTCATGATGGCTGCCCGGTTTGTGCTCAAATGATATTTGGAAACACTTACTATTTTTAGTAAGTTTTGTTTACTGCTCAGTTGGCGTACAGATGAGGTTTTGCAAACTTACTATTTATAGCAATTTGCTATTTTTGGTAAGTTTATCTTTGGGCAGTATTATTCTAGCAGCAGCTCAATCAGTTGCAGTTCAGTTTGGTTGGTCAGTTTGGCTTTCTGTTGATTTTGAAGTTAACTTACTATTTTTGGCATTTGCTATTTTTAGTAAGTTCATTTTTGGCAGAAGCATCATCATCAACTTGGTTCAGTTTGGCATTTGTCAGTTTGCTATTTTTAGCAATTCATCAGTTGCAGCTTGGGCATTGTATTTGGTTATCTCCTTGGACTGAGTTTTAGACTTAGTCAATTTTCATGTCTTGAAGTTGTACCCCACGCCTAGGCTTGATGACTTCAAGTTGTTTTAAAGAAGGGGACATTAAGGGGTCAAGTGAGCATTTAATTATTTAATAAATGCTTTATTGTTGCAATATGGAAATGGACGCCTAAAGGGGAAGTTGAATGATATTTTAATATTTCAAAAAGTAAATTGCTAAAAGGTGGCATCCCTCTTGGAAGTTGAAGTGATTCAACTTCTTGGAATTTGAAGAGTCTCTTGTTGCTTCATTTGCCAACTAAAGCCTATATATTGATGTTTTATGATGAGCTGATTATGCATATTTTTGAAGAGCAAAGTTACGCTGCTGGAATGAATCCAGAATCCGGCTAAGGGATAGCTTAGCAAATTTACTCCACTCTTCGGGCCTGAAACTATGGTTCCCTAGGTGGTGGACTGAGAGTGTGCTTCATCCAGAAGTACATATTGAGCATTATTGTGGAGTTTTGGTGAGATTTTTCCAGATTTCATGTTGCTGGTTTATCATGGCTGAAAGTGATTTTTGTATACAGCTTTTAGTATGAATTTTATTTGGTTCTGGGTACTTGATCATTGCATTTCTATGATAGAGGCGACCATATTTGGAGGTTATCAGAATTTAATTCCAAGTTTTAGATTTTATCAAGCAAAAATCGCCCTTGCAAGGAGGCCGTACCTTTTTGGAGAGCATTGGGATTTGTGCATAACTTAATGGCTGAGTTTAGATGCTGTTTTATCATTGCAAATTGGGCGCCAACCTCCTAGTGAGTCATTGCACTTCGTTTCAGCTCATTCGGAGGTAATTTGAAAGAGTTATGAGTATTTCATTGATGTACAGTTTGCTGGTCTGATTTTCTGTTAACATTGTTTCTATATCAGACTTATTAAATAATTGTACTTGCTGGTTTGAGCTTCAATTCTTCATCTTATATCATTGTAAATGTTAGAGGAAGTGATACTCTAACTGTTTAATGTTCTTGGAAGATTATCTATTCTATTTGCAGCTGTTCTTATTCTTTGTAAAGCTAGTTAGTAGTACTAACAGCTCTTCCTTTACTTGCTGCAATTTTATATCTGTTTTACACTCCCACAATTGAGTGGTTGAGTTTTAGAATAAACATATATCTTGTTTGTAATTTCCCCCCACGTTATAAGTGGTTGTGTGGACAGTATTCCCCCCACGTTAATAAGTGGAAGAGTGGATTTAAAGGTTGGCTTGCCGCCTAATAATTGTTGTAAACTCACCCACTGAATAAGTGGAGTATTCCCACCGCTTGTGGATGCCTGCACCAGCAGATGAATTGTACTTTCAGCTCTGTTTATGCCTAATGATCCTCTGACCATATGCTATCACCTCGCCCACATTGGGATCTTGGTGAACATTCTTGGTTAGAGTTAATCTTCTTTGCTGGTTTACATTTTGGAGCTAACGCTAATCAGTGTTTGGTTGCTGATTTGAATGTTAATTTTGGGAAAAAATTAATGGGGAATATTTCACAAAGGTAGTTGCAAGTGGGTCACTCTTACCCAATTGTACTCTATCAAAGAAGCATTGAAAATGATGAAATCTTATTGTTTACAATTGCTTATGGATAGGGATCTTGCTTTCAAGTATGCCGAAGACAAAGAAAAAGAGGTTGATGATCTTTGCTTCTAGTTAAGTATGACTCACCTTTCATTATATAGAGTAGAAAATCCTAGTTCTATTGTAGCCACTCCCAAGGAAAATGAAAGTAATGCAAGGATTATGGAGATCAAACAAATTATTGAAGGGATTGATGAACTCCATAGTGATTAAATGTTGCATAATGATATCAGCACTCCCCATATTAGGGGGGGGGGAGGGCGGGCGGAATATTGCAAAGCATTCCCCATATTAGAGAGGTTTGGTATGTTGATAAAGATTGGAACCTGCTTGAGGATTATTTCTCACATGAAGGTGCAGCTTGCAGCCATGAGATAGCTGATATAACAGGTAATGAGGGTAGTTTTCAGTATGATATGCTTCATGGATCAGGAGCTAATGATGAGCATTCGGAAGTAGAAGAAGGTATGCATGAGACTTATGAAGACACCATTGCAAATGATGAAGAAAATGTGAATTTTATGAGTGTTAACAACAATCTATTGTCTTTGCATGAATTTGATTATCACAAGGAGATAGATAAGTCTCATGTAGGTGACTTTGTTAAGGAGCTTTATTATGTTGACACTCAAGATTTTATGAACAAGTATGAGATAGTGTGGATGGATCCAAGGTACACAAAAAGGTTGACATTCCATAATGGATTTGATAATTCTTGCTTTATGAAACACCACCTTTTGTCAATTTGGAAGGCACTCCCATGAGAGGGTTATCAATTGAAACATTGAGGATTCCTAATTTTAAACATGCTGTTCATCATCCACTTGTCGTCAATGTTCAAGAATATCATATTCCTAGTTTGTTGAGTTGGTATAACTTTATCAATTTGCAGTGTTGACATTTCAATTCGCACCTCTAGAATGCGAATTAGAAACAAACAACTATGCATGATTTGCTCTTTGAATGAAATATACCGAGCCAAATTTTTCGTTTTTCAATTGCAAGTTTACAAACCAATGCACCCGTTAAGGTTAGCGCTAAACCAAAATGATCTAAAGCAAATCTAACCAGAATGTACACCAGGATCCCGATGTGGGCAAGGTGTGAGCATTGGTCAGAGGATCTAAATGTAGAAACTGAGCTGAAGGAACTCTAACCAAGAATGGCGCCGATGATGGCGAGCATATGGTCAGAGGGTCTCAATCAAAATGCTTATGCAAGAACTCTAACCAAGAATGTGCCGGCGAACGACGAGCATGTGGTCAGAGGATCCCTACAATCTAATATACTGAAAGCACACTCAACACCAAGTATGTGCTACTCAATCCAATATGGAAATGAGGCGACCATATGGCGGAGATAACAGAATTTACAATGCTTTGAAGAGAAATAAGCTAGAATGCTGAAAGTAACTCGACACCCAGAATGTGCTTTCTAACCCGGAGTGGGAAAGGAGCTACCATAGGGCGGAGATAAAGAAATACATTTGCAATTACAGAATGTAAGAATGAGTATTACAAATCATGGTAAAGCAATATTAAAGAACTGCTGTCAGTACTACTGCCAGCTTACAATAGATATTATTGCCTGCAAGATCAAGTATTAGATGCTCTTCAAAAATGTTGCAACAACAAGGAATCCTTCGCATAGCCTTTAAGGAACTCTCAACACCAATCCAATAAGGAAGATGCAGATTTCTCAAATCTGATCTGACAGACCAGCAACATGAATATCATAACCAGCAACACAGATCCCTAGCAATATGCTCATAACTCTCTCATTTCTCACCCAAATGATCTCAAATCTGATGCAACAAACCCTCAAAATGATGGTGCCTAACTTAGTAATAAGAAATGGCATCTAAAAATGATTATTAATTATTGACACGAATCCCAAGGCACTCCAGAAAGTACAGCCTTCAAGGAATGACGAATTTGCATTATAAAATCATAAGCTTCGTATTAAAATCTGCAAATATTCATGAAGGGGCGCCCTTACCAATAAGATGCAATGACACAATACCCAGAATGAGATTATTTTTGTTTTCTGATTTATGAGTGAAACTACAGATTCAGCCCTGTTATCAGCAACTCCGGAAAATGACATAAAATGCAATAAACTGAACTTCTAATGGCAAAACAACACTACAATGCAAACCTTACTACCAAAAACACTCAAAATAAGCAAACCTCTCCACTAGGTGCTATCTCTCAAGCACGAAGTCGAGCCAAGGCTAGGAGGCATTCATTCCTCGAAGCAATCCAGCAACCATTTCGGCAGCATAACAATAGCATAGACCAAAGATGATGAAAAGAGACCCAAAGGCTTCCTTTTATAATTTGCCGTTGACCTTCTCGAAACCCTAACCTTCTTTTCAGAGTCAAACCCTAATCCTCCAAAAGATGGCGTCCCTTTCTTCAAAGCTTCAATTTGACTTCTTTTAATTAAATTCATCACTTTAATAATGGCGTCCAACTTAAGGCTTTAATTCAACCTTAATAATTATAAAATAATCTCAATGATGGCGCCACCCTTAAAAGACCACTTTTTAAAACAACATTAAGTCAATAGACTAGGCCAAGGGGTAATATAACATTAAAATATAATGTTATTTAAGTGAAATGAACTTATCTCTCCGAAACTGCATCCCGAAGCCAAAATCTGAATAAACCAATTGAGTCGACTGAAGAGGAAAGTCAACTGTGCCGAGACCAAAAGGACCACTGCCAAAATAGAATTTACTAAAAATAGTAAATTCCAGAAAGTGCTCAGAATGCCCAGAGAAACATATCACTGCGAAGCCCACAAAAAACCCAGAAGGAATCCGCAGTTCGAACACCAATTCACGAGCAACCGCAACCCCCACACAAGAAACCCTAATCAAACCGTCCCAGTAGCCTACGGGTCTTTAGAATAGGCCAATGGTCATCAGAGAAGATCATGCTCGAGAAGGGGACATTACATCGAATTAGGAGGGGAAGCTTCCTCTTTGCTGATGTTACTTAAAGAAAGTAAACTAAAACTAATTTGCCTGTCTTTTTGTTTAGCTAAGAGCACAAGGTTATAAAACTCAAGCGCTGTAGGTGACATTTTCTCTTTTAGAAGTTCAACTACGACTAAGCCTACTCTAATGACGTTTCTAACTACTCAAGTAAACATAGAGCTTAAGAGTTAGAAATGAACAAGGAATGATTCTTTGATAAATACTTGGCTTTTCTTCCAAGGCACATCTACTTTGCATTGCTTTCAATGCAAGCTGAAATAAAGATCATATAAGCAGAACATATAAAACAAATCTGATACATTATATCAGGGCAACAAAGTAGGCACAAGACTTTATTTTCTCAAATTTGAAGTAACAAAGATTACACTTTTGGACAATAGGATTGTAGCAAAATAACTTCTGATTTAGCAATCAACCAAAATACATTGACACAAGACACAAGAACTGAACAATAACTGCAGCTAAAAGAGGCATACAAGCTTGCTCTTACACTAAGTGAACTGAAATGAACAACACCTTGTAGGCAAAGTAGGCTCAACAATTTGCTATCACAATAATTGTTAAAAATAATTGGGAAAGGCTTCCCTTATTTATAGACAAGTAGAGGAGTAGGGAACCCTAAAATCTCTTTGCTTTTACAACTAAGACTCTCCATCATGCAAGCTTTATTTCTAAAACTGAAACAAGATAAGCATCTAACAACCTATGAAAGCATAAAAACAGGAAAGTGCCAACTATTACATCTTGATTTCTTTTCTCTTTGAAAGAATGGATAAGCCCGAGACAGGAATAGAAAGAAAGTGTGAGATAAGAATGGAAAGAAAGCTTGGAGAAAGCTTCTAGTTCACTGCTGCTTTAAATCTCAACCACATCTGCCAAAAAGCGGGAAACTGTATCTCTATCAGGAGCATTAATAGTATCTATAGCAAAATTCCGCTTTTCAAGGGTCTCTTCACCTTCTGCAATTGAACTTAGGAAATCTTTCACATCTTCAGCTGCTCTATTGAATTTTGCTGACATCACTACAATTTGACTCACCCTTACAACAACAAGATCATTGCTAACACTGCCACAAACAACATTTTGGAACTCGGCTTGTACTTCATCAAGTTCAAAGTAAGAACCAACAAGGGATCTCTGAAACAAATTCACTTATAAACTGAAGAGCATCAACAACTCTCTGTCTGTACACAGTTAACTCTTCAGATATTTTCTCATAAGTTTTCGCCTTGAAGAGGTGACGTTCTTTCCATGCAAGGATTTGTCTTTTATGTTCTCTTGAAACTACTGAGCCATATGCAGTATTCAAACCTGCAATGATAATCTTGGGTATTGGTTTCACCTTTGCTATGCATTGCTCAAATCCTGGAATGCCTTGGCATAGGTCATGGGCATTATACCTTAGTTGATATATCTCTGCAAGAACAATTCTGCCTTTGGTGATGAATTCTTCGATCCAATCTCGCATATGTTTGCCATATATCACCAACTGCTGATGTTGATCAGCTGGTGTCTCTAGAATCTGGGGCAGCAACTGAGTAGCTTGTGAAGTGCTGTGAAGAAGATTAGAAATATATTGCCCGAGTTGCCGATTTTCAGCCTTAAGGGCTGCCTTATCCTCTCCATCTTTAAGCATTCTATCTTTGAGATTTTCTGCTGCAACATTGAAGAGATTTACATTTGAGTGCCTAGTACTTTTGTCGAGATTGGCCTTAACCATTGTGAAATCATCAACCTTTACTTCATCAATATTTTTATCTTTTGGAGGCATAGCAGTCTCCATGATAATCTCACCTTGTGGATTATTTTCAAAGTGAACTTGTTTCTTTGGTCTCTTCACAGGTGCATCCTTGTAAATGTTGTCATTTTTTGCAAAGTTTAGCCGATATGAAGGCCTCCTCCTCTTCCTTCCTAGCATGTTCTCAAGCCAAGAGGAGGTGTCTCTACTAACTTCCCTGGGAGGTTCAGCTGCAGCTTCTTCAACTTCTTCATCTTCTAAATCAGTATGGATCGGAGAAGACCTTGATAATGATGAAGTATCTGGAGATGTGGGCACAACCTTCACTTCTTTTTGTGGCGCGGGCTTTTCTGGTGGAACTTCAGATACAACTATTGGTTGCTCCTGTAGAACTATATTGGAAAAGGCCAACCTCTTTACGTTCTTTTTTGTTCTGCTACCCTTCACAACTTCTGGAAGATGACTCATAGCCTTCATTTTTGGTTGTGTTCTGGAAGAAGAAGGAAGAGATGACTGCACTAGTGGCGGCTCTGTGACTGGAATAGCTTGCTTCCGATTCCTCTTGAGGCCTAAGAAAATCTTGCTATTCTTAATGACTTTGCTTGTTCTTTCTTAAACTAAGGTGCACTCCTTGTTGGACCTATTGACTTGTTGAAGTGATTGCTACTCAATTTGATTTCAGGCGCACATAGGAAGAAGTACATCATCATCATCGGACAATCCTTCAATATCTTCTGACAAGCAATCTTTCATCTGATGGAGTGTAAGCCTACTGTTACTGCATCTCCGTACTTTGAATTCATCTTTGCAATTAGCTTAGAAATCTTCAAGTGCGGGCACATGAGCATAATTTTGACCAAGACGGGATGCGACGACACCATGAGGGTCGTATGATCGTCTCTCATTGAATTGCTTGAGACCAAATTTAGACAATTCATCACCCATTAACTTAGCATCCGCTGACGATCTACATCTGTAGATTCCCAACTCAAATGGAAAACTGAAAGCGAGATTCTTTCAATTTTGCAAGAAAGAGGGAACTTCATACACTTGCCTTAGAAACTCCATGAAAACCACCTCATCTGAAGGATATCTTGGCAACATGATTAGAGCACTTGAGAAGCCATACACTTTGATGTAGGAGAATGTAGGAAACTGGATGAACCAATCTGCCCACTCCGCCATTGCTGCCCTGGTAGTTGATGAAATCCATATATGCAACTTGTTATCTAGGTCTCTCACCATATGCATCAAGAATGCCTCATTTACCCTCTTGTAGTGATGTGCTGATTTTGAAAACTCCAACTGAGGGTAATGATTATAAACATGCTGTACATCCAGAGTTCCCACGGTATTCAATCCTCTGAATTTGCCTTGAAAGGCCACTAGGTAGACTAGATATGAAATCATGTGGAACTCATGGATTTTGAAGTATTCAGTTATTTGTTGGTGAAGACTATAGCTAATCAAGGTTGGCCAGTCGTAGAATTTTGTTTTCTTCATGATATGAGAGATGACTTAGAACATCCAAGGCTGGAATTTTGTAGCGTTTGCTTGACCAGTGACTCGGTTGAGCAGAGTGATCATTATTGCAAACTCATCCTTGAATTCTTGTTACACCTCGATTGTATAGCTACTATTGCATAGGGCAATGAATTGTAATGATTGAATCATTTAGATGAATAAAACATGTTCTTGTTATCAATGAATGTGTCTTATTTAAATGATTGTCTCATTTGACTGATAGTTCTATTGATGTAATTCTTGATTATTGTTTATTCTAACTTTTGAGATGTTTTATGTATACTGCTTTGTTGTGAGCATGACTCCCGTTGTTGTGTCATGGTGTGCAGGTAAGAGGACCATTCCTCCAGGCAGAGGAGAAATATCACTTGGGGAGGAGCTTGGTCGGGTAAACAGTAACGACTACCAATTGAGAATACACACACATCCCTTAGACTGAGTAAGCTAAGTCAGTTTGTTGAAGTTATGGGTAAGTCATCCATAGGCTTGTATGTTGACATTAGGAGTCTTATCTACTTCTGAATGCATGTATAAATGATGCTTGTCTGTGTAACTGTTTATGAAATTATGTCACTGGTTAGGAGGTGGGCATGTATACATGTATATAGTATATACACGTATCCATAGGTATATTCATGTCGATACAAACGTATGAGGGCTATTGGATATGCTTGTACGAGTGCATTGATAAAATACACTTATGTATATGTGTACATAGAGGAAAATATACAAACAAATATACATGTACATATACCCACAACTAACCTGACATATATATGAATATTAATAATATTATGTTAATATTGCCTTGGAATCTACATATACACATATATACACATGTACATAGGTATGTATATTGGAAGTATGCTGACTGGCTCGCAATATACGTACTTTGCAATTAAATGTGTAAATGTGTATATATTTATATATGTAAAGGTATATATATATATATATTTAATATTATATAATATATATATATATATAATATAGTTTTTACCAATATATATATATATATATATGTATATATAAGCTTATTTAAATTATAAAATTTAAATATATATATACATAGATATATATTAATGTAAAATAAAACTATATATATATATATATATATATATATATATTACTTGTTGAAATAATAGAATGGAAATCGATATAGTTTAAAAGGACTATACTTTAAATAACATAAAGTCAAAAGATTAAGTCAATTCATGGAAAAATGAAGTTTAAACTATTGAAATCGATTTATTTCATTGGACAAAATAAATCACTCTAAATGCAACGCATTTTTGAGAAAGATTACGTGAAAACATTACAAAGGAGAAATATTGCATTTGGAGACTTTAGAAAACATTTGAAAGTTTAAAAAAATAAAAAATGAAGCTGCGTTTGGGAGAAACGTCGCGCTTGAAGCGCACGGGCTGAGACTTAGTCTGTGAACATGGTGCGAATGCTGTTCTTCAGGCAACGAAATGGCAAGGTGGAATCATTGCAGACTTGACTTTTTCTTCTCAAATGAACTTTCAATAGATTGCTTCAAAAATACCCCAAAATTTGAGTATGCCTAGGAGGTGTTGACTCAGGAAATTTCTCCATGTGTGAGTTGAATCTTTCTTGGCTTCTTGTCAGCAAAGAAGGGCGAATAGCCTTTGAATTCCGCCACATTTTATATTGGAAACATTCAAAGCCTTGTTTGGCATTTTACATGCCATTAAAGAAGGGAAATGGTTGAGCAGGGGCTCTATATAAAGCCGCCCTGCTCACTCTTTATCTTCACTATTCACCATTCATAATCCGAATTTAGGCATTTTCTGGAGAGCAATTCATATTTTTTGAAGTGCATTTAGTATTATTTCTGAGAGCAAGAATCAACATTGGATGAGAGTCATTTTCTGTTTACTATCATCACATTTCTTGAGTGTTTTCATTTTGCTGTGAGTTTTATATTTCTATGAATTACATTTACAGAGAATTAGTTATATTTTCTGAGTTTACATATTGCTGAGAGAATCCATTCTATTGTGAGCTTTTCATTTACTGTGAGAGATCACCGAATTTGTGAGTTGAGGTTACTATTTTCTGAGTGTTTGCAATTGAGGAGAAGAGGCACCTATGAGTAAAGCTAGGAAGCAAAGGATTTTGGGAATAGGCATGAGATATTCTTCTTCTATCTTCTCATTTCTTAGTTGTTTGTTTAAAAACGTAATCTCTATGCTTATTGTTGTGCATTGGCTGAAAGGCAATCGTAGATGAGTTTTCTGTGTGAAAGAAAGTATGAATTGTTTATGATTTGCTTTACCTTTTTTGTACTTGGCAAGTAAAATGAAAGAAGGTTAAAGGTTGCTTATTATGTGCATTACTTTTCTTGTATGATCTCCATATAAGGAGAGTATGTGAAAATAGATACTAAATACTAGGACGGGGATGATAGCATCGAGTCAAGTACAATCCACAGCTTAAGTTAATAGATTAACTTAGTGAAGCTTGTGTAACTCCTAGGATATTGATTTCCAGAATAAGAGAGGATTTAAGTTTACTTGTTATGTTGTTTCATTTCTAGTAGGTTTGTATGATTGTAGGATGTCTGGGGTGACGGATTCACTCACTGAAGGGAAAAACCTATGTGTAGAGTAAGGAAGCCTTAAGTCAAATCGGCCCTAAGTAGTGTTTATGATAGATGACCTTCATTCGAAGTACTAAATGAGAATACTTTGTCCAAAGTAGTGAAATGCATGACTTCCACATAGATGTGAGTTAGTTGAGATTACATTGTCAGTTCATTGTGATCCGAGTGCTAGTTTGAGATTGTGAAATAGCAAGGTTCTTGTAGAAACCCTAGTTTCCCCCTGTTTCTGAATCTGATGTTTTTTTGTTTGTTTTTGCGTTTTTGACTGTTTTTGGGTTTTTGAGCAATAATGAAGTAATACGATTTTTCTAAGATTGAATAATAAATTCAAATAAAATCATATAGTTGCTAACATGAAGTAAATAGCTAATGAATAGGTAACCAGTACGTTTATTGTGCTTTCCAAAACATTACAATACTGGATCTTCAACATGCATAAGAAAAATACAATAGATTTGCAATATTTAGAAGAAGCTGATTTCAGCCGCCCTAGAGAAGAATGAGATCTGTACGGCTATCTGAGGTATATTCTCCCTCTGTTAGAAGTTGTCAAAGACTCCAGATGCATAGGCGCCCTCAATTGTGAAGATGAATGATCAAAAGGAAAGGCGATTTTCTTAATGTGAAAAGTACGGCCTTTTAATGGTACGACCTGTCAGCAGTACTGCTGTGTACAACAACAATTAATACAAATGTACGGCTTTCCTAAACCCCTCCAGAATATCAATGAAAATAGGCGCCTTAATGAATGAATGCTTTCCGGATGAAACCCTGAACAAAACCTCTGAATAAAGAATGATCTGTGAAGTTCTATGATCTCTTCTGGATGAAGAAACCTCTGTGCTGGCAATAAATCAGATGTTATTTCACACCCTCTGAATCGCTCTCACTGGAGATGGCTCGTTCCCCAATGCATTCGAGACTGAAACCCTAAGTTTCTGTACTCAGACCAAACTTGATCAATTTTCAATAACTCAATATCACATAATGGCTCGAATTTCAATGCAAAGCCTATATTCTCCTCAAAAGTGCGAATTCCTTAATAATAGGGATTCATTAAAGAATTCGACTTTTATCATTTAATTTTCTCAATAGTCTTCAGCCAAATTTTATGCACAAAATATACCCAACAGTCGGCCCTTCCTATGATGTACCCTTCATTAAAATCATTGGTTATAATAAAATATTATAACTTTATATTATAATGCTTCAATAATTAATATTTAATTAAATCAATTAAATATTAATAACTCTCTCGATATAGACCCGATGCACGAGCCGTCTGAAGCTGACGAACAATGAAGTGATTCTGAACATAATCCATCCATACTGCTAAAAATAGCAGGGGTCCCATGCTGACTGCCAATAACTGCTAAAAATAGCAATCCGAGCAAATAGTGTCCGAACGAGCCCGGAACGTAAGCTAACCCATCAAATACCGATAATTGAAGTCGAGCCAACTCCACTAAGACCCTCTATCCAAACTATTAGCTCACGCAGGGTCGGCAATAGGCTAACTCTGTGGCCTCGAGAGACACAACCAGAAGGGGACATGATGTCTCTAGTTGTGACACAACACTATGCTCAGCTAGCACTGCAAGGATACCCACTAATCTTCTTCAAGGAGTCATATCCATTCAACAATAGGTGTGCGGGGACTCAGACATAGTCCTAAGTTGGTGGCGTTCGTGTGATGCTTTCTTTCCTCCTCCACAACAAGTGGTCGATGTACCAAGATTTGAAAGGACGGACTCCTTGACCTTCTTACTTCTATTTGTGCAAAAGCTTATGAGCTATGTATGTAACTATATTACTTTTGAACTTTGATTTATATTTGCATTGAAAATGGAATTCATGTGAAATATTTTGTAACTTGCATAGTAATATCAATGAAGAAAGGAAATTCTTTTTATTGTATTTCTTCCTACATTTGTTTCATCTTTATATGTTTGAGTATAAACCAAAATTTTAATTTACGTATGACAGGGTCAAGCACAATTCCTCCACGCCCGGCGTTCTTTGGCAAAGTTATGTTTTCTTTTTAGCTATCTTTTGGCAACCCTTTGCTGACATTTCCTCTTGTAGTTCCACACCTTTTCACATTCTCAATGGATATTAAACTTTTCGCATCAAGGTATTGAAAGAATTTTTCAACTGGGCAGTTTCAGTTTGAGGCTACAAATTACCTTCCATCTACCTTTTTCAATTTCCGTTGGTCGATTGTAACAGCTTGGACACAAGCAATTACAAATCAGACTTGTACCGAGATGGAATTGATGGTGCTGCTAACAACCTTAATGACCAAGAAGTCCGACAACATTGCCTGTGGTTTTCCAAAGGACACAAATTGAATATTGGTTTGATATGATGCAAGTTTGTTTCAGCAGCTTTGATGAAACGCTGAGGCACCCATTTGGTCTTGAATTCATGGGAGAGTATCATTGAAAACCAAGATTGACTGTGAACTTGACTCCATGTTTGGATGTTTTCTGCACAAACCCTAGATTTAGCTTGCTGATTTTTCTTCTTCAAATGGACAGATTTTTCAAAAAAAATCTGAGATATGGGTTTTGTAGAGAATCTCGTTGCAAGAAGACCTAGATCGCTCGTTTTTGAAAATTGTTGATGGCTGGTTGAAAAAATTGAAACCCTGATTTTTGAATTTTTTCTGAAAAAAGCTGAGAGCCCGTTTTTGTGCAGGATCACGTTTGAGATGGACCCAAATTATCAGATTTTGAAAATTTTGAAGATTTCCTGGACATGCAAGAAAAAGCAGGTTCTTGAAAATTGATTTTTTTTCCAAAATTATTCAAAATCATGAATTGAGCTGACCTAGATTGCTGAAAATTGAAAAAGATGACCCCCTTCTAAGAATTGATGCCCTGGAAAAATAAAGCATGAAAAAGGAAGCCTCTGAGTGAGCTGATCAAGAAAATATGAAGAACTTTGAAAAATATCCAAGTTGTGGCCTCTGAATCTTGAATTGAATAAAATTTTATGTTTCTTCTTCTCTTGCCTTGGACGCCACTTGCAAAAATTCTGAAGAATGAATGCAAAGGCATCCTTTAAATAAGTTTTTAGGTTTGAAAACTATTTTATTTCCTAAATTTAGAATTGTGAAACCCTAAATGAGGTGCATCGAACTTGGGCACTTGTTTTTTTTTTATGTTGAAAGATGAAATTTTGAAAAATTTCTCTAAGGCATGAAAGCTTGGACGCCACCCTTGGAGGATTTAGCCATTTTCTTGAATTTCCTAAATTTAGTTTGATTTTGACCTCAGTTTGACTTTGAATTCCAGATGCTAGTTTGATGCTGTGAACTAGCCAACCGATCCATTGTAGAGCCTTAGTGAATCTGACAAGTCATCCTAGAGGCTGCTTTGGATAAAAACATCATCTTGACCTTCAAAATGTTGGGCGCCCTTGGCTACCTGGGGCACCCAAGCTTACCAGTGTTAGCCATTTTTGATATTCTTCAACTTTTGTGTTTTCCTTGATCTTTTGATGAATTCTCATTTTTGGATGATCAGGTGGTCCAATGAACTCATGGCTAGACTCGTTGGATAGCCTGATATTTCCTGAAAGCTGAATTTTGGGGGTTAAAAGCTTGGGCGCCCCTGGCTACCTGGGGCACCCAACTATTCTAGAGTTAGAATTTATTTCGAGATTTTCATCTTGCACAATTTCATCCCTCTGCTCTGCCTTCGATATCTGATGATTGCCAACTCTGATGAGCTTGTTGATGATTGCGTTGGAGAGTTGCTTCAAAACGGAAGAGAACATATTGGAGGCATTAAGCCCTAATTCATCCATTTGATGACCCAAAAGCTTGGGCGCCTATCTCCTCCTAGGGTGCCCATGATCTCCAGCCTTAGTCATTCTTGGCTCTTTTTTTAGCCTTCAAACTTGAAACCTCATGTTATGCCTTCCGTTCGATCTAAGTTGCTAGCAATTGACAAGCCTGATGATCTGGCTAAGAAATTGAATGGAAAACTTGCAGAATTTTGAAGAGATTGATTGATCTGGCAAACCCTAATTGTTGGATTTGAGCCTCCAAAACCCTAGGCGCCCTTGGCTACTTGGGGGGCCTAGAGTTCCCAATGTTAGTTTATTTTTTGAGTTTTCCATGATTTGCATTCTACTTCTTTGTTGAGACTTTTCCATTTGATCCACAATTTTGACTGATAGATTGATCTGATGAGTGTGCTGATGGATCCATTGCAGAGTTGAGAAGATTCTGAATAGGATGTCCTGGAGGCACTAAACCCTAACTTTGACATTTGGTGCCTTGAAAAGCTGGGCGCCCCTAGCTACCTGGGGCGCCCATCTCCTCGAGAGATAGTTTTATTTTCAACTTTTTCAGTTCTTCCTTCATTCCTCGTGCTTTTCATTGCCTTGATTGCTGGAGACTAGAAAAAATTCAAGGCATGAGCATCTAGGCGCCTAGACTGAGTTGGGGGGCCTGAACTTTCTAGACAACCAAAATTTTACACTTCTCAACTTTAATAACACCCCTTCTCGATTCTTTGTTCTGCATTCACATTCATCGTTTCTCATCTTTTGTTTAGTGCTTGAATGTTTGAATCTGACGCTTGGCAGTTGAGTAACCTCCATTAATGACCTTGGAGCTTTTGAAAAGCTTCTGAAAAAGCAAAATAAACCCACTAGGGTAAAACTATTTTTTGATGATTCTAACTTGACCAGCTTGATGAGGAAGTATTTTAAGCCAATCAAAATCAGTTTGAAACTTGGAAGCCAAACTTTCTATTTTTAGAAAATTTTGCCAGCATCCATTTGAGAAGAAACCCAAAAAAACCCTGAAAAAGGTTCTATTTTTAGAAAGTTTCTAAAAATAGATTTTTTCCTAAAATTTAGGGCTGAAAAATTGAGATTTGAGTTTTGTAGACTTGGTCGCTCTGAGTAGACGAAGATTGTCAGATTTTGAAAAAATTGTGTTTTTGACCCTCATGCAAGACGTGTAAATTCCCAATTTTGACCTTTTTGACAATTTTAACAAGACTTTTGACCATTTCTTCAAAATGTCTAAGTGTAGCAAAATTTTTAAATTGGGGTACAACATGCATCAAGTAGGAGAATTTTCAGATTTGGTGCAAAGGTTTTTGTCTTACTATTGGATGAATAGTGGCTGTTCTATGCCGTTGTACATAAATTTATCAAACGTTGCATTGAGGACTACAGGTGATTGCTTGAGTTTGTGTGCACTGGATTGTCACTTTAGTATTTGGAGGTTGAGTGTTGATAGGGGATCACCAAATTATGATAGCTGAGGCAATTTTGAGATGGTTATACATCAGATTTTCAGACTTAACATTGCTGCCATATTTTGTTTCAGCGGGTATGGGAGAGTATGATTGGTGAAAATCCCAAGATTTGGGATCTAGGTCAGCTTGTGGGGATCGGGTCATTTGAGAGAATGATCAGAAGGTGCAAGGCCCCCCTAGAGGTCTAGGGTTTAAAGGGAACATAAGAGATTGAGGAGTGGGGGACAGATCAGAAAGTGCAAGGTTCTCCTAGAGGTCTAGGTCTAAAGGGAACATAAGAGATTGAGGGTCGAGGCTTGGGAAGGAAGGAGGATTAGGGAGTAGGATTAGGGCTCGAGAACATGGGAAAAGCTGATGAGTTCACGTGGGCTTTTGGGGTTTGAGTGGAGGTAGGTGTCAGGGTTTAGACCTAGGGAGGAAGCAAAGATAAAGAATTGGGGAAGGGAGAAGGTTAGGGATATGGGTGTGAGATGGACTTGGCATTAGGGACTTGTTGCCAAGGTTTAGGGTTCTCCCAAAGGTTTGGGCTCTGAGGGGATAACGTATTAAGAGGGTTGGGATTGTGGGCCATGGGGTTTTGAGGAGTTTCAAAACTCCGAGACAAAAGGGGTAGTGGGGATAGAGAACCTTGGGACATAGTCTTGTGGTCACAAGTCTGTTTTCAGACCTGCTGTCTGAGGGATCATAGAATTATGTTATTGAGAGGGGTAGGGGTTGGGGTTCTAGGGGAACTTGGAACCTTTGGACCTAGTGCAAAAGTGCACAAGTCCTACGAAGGTTCGGGAACCTATAGAGGAATGATAGACACACCACCACCCAAACACTTAAATTAACTTGACCACAAGAACGCTCCTCAAATAACTTCACTAAGGACAAATGACATGAACACATTAATTGTGCATCCTTGGGTAAAATGTGAGAAAGGGAAGGAGTCCATTAAATGTTTGTGGATCAGTTATCTATGATGGAAAATTGAGAAAAGGCACAAAAGGGAACAAACTTAGCCAAATCTGTAATTTTTGAGGCCTGTGAATCTGGGCTCCAACAGGGACAATGGATTTAGGTATCAATTTTTGATAGAAAGTCAAACTTGTAACACACAGTAAAGATTAGATTCATTCCAAGTCATTACTCTTCTTTGAGGAAAACAAAATTCACCAAAAAACATGCCGAAGGGCTTTAACAATTCAAAATAGAATTTTTTTATAACAATACGAAACATTTCAAGACCAAAGTAGTGTGTGTTAGTATGTTCCACTTCATGACAAACCACCTTCACTTCTTGGGTAGACACTTGTCACATGGATGTTCAAATTTTCTTGCACACAGTTTTATTTTCTATATTTGGTTTATCATTTCTTCCCATAGATAGCTATAAATAAATTTTCATTTGGATGTAAAAGTCAAGGTGACGTGGGTTCACATTTCATCTCTGAGGCTACATTTTTTTTGTCCATAACACTCATATTTCAGTAAACCTTACTTTTTCATTGTGGTATCATCTGTGTTTAGAGGTTTATTTTCCTCTGCTCCAATGCATTGGTTTCCTTAACAGATTAATCTTTTGCAACTCGTGTTTTCCAGTAGGTCACTGATTTAATAAACTTCCATTTGAGTTATAAATGCATGCTGAATAACATGTCTTTTGCATGCGTTTCAATTTCTTTAATTGGTTGATGAGGAATTTAGACAACATTTGTTTGTTTCTGTACTTTCTTATCGTGAATATAATATTGTTAATATACTTGATTATTGTTTGATGTGCTGAGTGTGCCTGAGCTCTGAAAATATGCAAATACATGTATGGAATATTCATATTTGTTTTGATGCTAAATTATCTGAATGGATCTGATCTTCCAAGTCTATCAATGGTGAAACTTAATTTTGATTTTTTCTATTAGGAGGCTGAAGTGGCTGAGGCAAGAAAATTAAAGATATTTCATGTCAATGCTGAGTTGTTAAGAGAGAAACTTTTGGAAGAAAAGCAGCGTGCAGATCGGGCTGAATCAGCCATAGAATGTTTGCCAGAGCTTCAGATGAAAATAACTGACTTGGAAAATCAGTTGAAGTCCTGGAGGTCTATGATTGGTGATCTTCCTGGCATAGACAGTCCCGATGATGTGCCTCGGAAGATTTCAGACTTACAAAAGTATGGTCTTTCCTATGTTTTTAAAATTGTTTTTTCCATTTAAGCTTGTATATCTGTCATCCATATGACAGCCTTTAGAACAGATGGACAGGGTAAATTTCAAGCAATTGGTATTTGTGAAGAAAAAAAATAGACACGAAGGGCTGTCTGAATGGAAGCATGCTTTAAGGTCTGTTGTTTGTGGTGATTATTTGACATTGATTTGTTTCTGTTAGTGTGAAGAGGATGTAACAAAGTTTTATAGAAGGAATGCTTAGTCCATCGTTGTAAACTGTCCTTGATTCTGTTAGTGTTAAAACGAATAGACATTAAAAGGCAACTTAAATCTACAGAAAACATTCAACACAAATTAAAAATAAATTATACCAGATTGTTTGTTTAGTCCAAATAAAAGAACTTAGTGTTGCTCACCATGATCAAATCTAATCGATTTGCCCGATGGAAGAATAGTGTCTGCTTTCCTCTTCATTGGCCCGGAAGAATGGTGTAGTTCACTTTAGAACAGGCCTTAGTATATTAAATCTCATACTGAGTTGTAATAATTTTTCGATACCCTTACACTTGGAGTGAGAGGACTAGAAGTAAAATGTACTGTATGAATGATACCTTTCAATCTAAGAGTATGTGATGGAAGTTTAACATTCCAAGTTTGAGAATTCAAGATGTATCTGTCATGTCCTTTTTATATGGAATACCGGTGTTCTAACTTAAGTTGTCCAAAATTCAAATAATTTAATGTTATTAGTTTCACTGTGCATAAAATTGTAATTTCTTTATTAAAAAGGCTTAAAAGAGGTTTATTAAAGTGTCTCGAGGACTAGGGTTTGAAAGTAATTTTTAATTAAATGGACTTTCTAAACACTTTTTATAATAAATTTTTGGAGGGGAAAGTGAAAAAGAAAATAATATTTAATTATTATTCCCTCAATTGCCAATGTAAGGAGTTGAACATAGAAGAAGGTTACCATTTTTACGAAAACAAACCTTATTTTAGAGCTTGAGCATTTTGTTCATCTCTAGACTTGAGGACAGAAATCCTTTGGTGTAAAAATCTGGAGGATGTAAACCCTCTCAGTTTCTTCTTTGGAGTGGAGGATAAAAATCATTTTGTCCGTTCTTGGTGATTCCCCTTAAGGATCACAGTTATGTTGAAGATTATAGTTTATATTCATCTTCAATTATTTTGGTTGTGTGAGATTGTTAGAATATATTACAGATTAGAGTGATTTTTCAGAATTTGTGTGTGGAGTTCCCAAATTTTTAATTTATAAGATGATTACAGAGTATTTATTTTATGGAGTTATAGTGCTAAATCTTTTAATATTAATTTTGACAATTCCTAGGCTTGCCGTACTTTTTCATTTTCCTAGCCATCTGCCATTGCTTTTAATATTCATAGGAGGGGTTGGATATTATGTGGAGTGGTTGCCATACTATTGTAAGCTGAAGTGATTTATATTAAGGTTTAACCTTGGTTTAAGCCATGCTATATGATATTAATGCTTATTCCTTGTTGCCATATTTTGTTAAGATGGGATTGCGGCGATTCTTGCTGACTATTTATTAATTTATCAAGAGTTTTGTACCTATTTGAAGGTGTTGTGGTTTATCACCGGGGTCTTCAACTCCAACATTTAATGCTAAGTTACCGGTTCGTTTTTGGTTTCGGGTTCGAGGGTTCAGTCAAATTTTTTTTGGGGTTGGGTTCATTTTGGGTTTGTTAATACAAAAACATATAAAAATCAGAAATATATACATATTTGCAGAAGTAATTAAGTTCAAACTACACCACCATATTAATAGTCAAATAACATAGCAAAAATAAACCACCACTTTCATAGTCAAATATTAAAATATTAGTGATACTCAAATGTCATGTGTGATGAGCCTTGCTAGCTCACTACTCAAACCCCTGTCTTTTTCTTAAGTCTATTTGTGTTTTTTAGTTTTTTAGAGAAATTTTGTAGACAAAAGAGAAGGTGCGCATCATATAAAAGCTCATTGAATGAAAACTTGAACAAATCTAATCAAACTGAAATTGTAGAAGGTGTTTATTAGCATCAACAATGGATTTAAAACATATAAACATACCCGTAAGCCTCCAGTTTATTTAATTAAGAAACGAAGCCAGTTTGCCAGTCTATACATGAAAATTTGACAATATTCAGAACAGGATGATACCAAGTTTGAATCTAGTTGTGAAACTAGAGCAAAAGAAGAGGGGATGCCAAGTGTTGAAGATAGTGAAGAGAAACCCACAAGAAGATAGGCGTTTCTTCAACCAGCAAGTGCGCCCTAGCTCAAAATCCAATGCCCCTCAAGCAAAAGACCAGAAAAACCATCTTAGAAGGTGCGTCCAAGTAGCTATGATGCCTGCCATGAAGAAGGAAGAACACCATCCATTCAAACCCTCTGTTTCTGATGAAGAACATTTACAAAAATCTGTTAAAGCATTGCAGAACTTCTGAATGAAGCTCTCTCAATTTGCACCAATTCAGCTGATCTCTCACAGCCTCACAAGTGCTCACACTGAAGAGATTTCGTTCTCCAATGGTGGATTGCTGCAAACCTGATCACAGGATGAAAGCAAAGGGAAAACCTCCAAGGCAAAGTTGAAATATTCAAAATAGACGAGTTTCTCATTGCCCTCAACCGTTATATAGCAAAGGAGGTGAAAACTCAAGGAGGCCGTACATTTTACGGTTTT
>VDFB02037405.1:0-11363 GCA_007258455.2 Sequoia sempervirens
CAAGCAACGAAATGAAACTTTATACCTTGCGTTGAGTCGATCCTGTGGTTGGCCCTTCGATCTTGGATGTGTATGCTCCTTGGATGGCAAGTAGATGCAAGCTAAAAGATGTTGTGAGGATGAGTGCAAATGGATGAAAGCATGAAAAAGGCTAAGTATGGGTTGAGAAACAAAACTGCAAGAGTTTGGCTAGCACAAATGATCCCCCTAAAATGAGAGAAAAGAGGGGGTATTTATAAGATTTTTGGGAAATCCTAGGGGAAATGGACGGTTGAGATTGATCCACCAAATATCAAGATGTAGGGCTAAGGTGAGTTGAGAACTCACAAGCCCTCACATCTTGACATGTGGCATGTGAGATAGCCCTAAAAGGTGAAGTGGACATGAGGTGGAAGGAGAAGGACATGACATGGAGAGGGGTACAAAGTACCTTGGATTGGACAAGATCTCCTCATAAAAGGTGTTGTCCCCATGTGGAGTGAGAGGACATGTGAGGAATTAAAAAATTCCTCAAATATCCTTATGGGGAGATGGGAAATAATTTTAAATTCCAAAGGGTGCATTGGGGGATTAAAAGGTGAATTAAAATTCACATGGGGAAGAGAGGAGCCTAGGATAAATAAAAAGGAATTAAAAATTCCTTGGGGGATGGGGAGAGTTGACTAAAGGGGGTGATTAGGATTGTGCAAGTACTTGATTAGATTAATTAATGAAGATTAGAAGAGGGTTAGATCTCACATGTGACTTGATGTGACAAGTCAAAAGATCACATGGGGAAGAGTAATGAAGGATTAGAGGAGGGTTAGGTGGCTAAGAGAGATTAGAGGCCAACTTGCAAAAGTTGGAGGATGTGACACATCCTAATCAAGGATTAGGCATGTGCACATCCTAATGATGGGATTAGAAGAAGGATTAAGATTAGATAAAAATGATGGAGGATGTGACATGAAGGGAATTAAATAAATGGAATATTTACTTAATTCATTTGATGGAAGGAGGATTAAAGAGATAAGGTATTATTGATTAAATACCTTAGGGATTTGGCATAATTAAAGATATTAATTAAATAATAATAGTATTACTTAATTAACGAAAATAAGATGAAAGGGGATGAATTTGGATAAATTAATTGTCCAAATTTAGACATCTACAATTATAAAATAACAACTCAAAAAAATCACAGCAAGAATGCAAATATGCATCCCTATTGAGGTAGAGAGCACCTCTATTTATACACAAAGGTGAGCAACTACAAGCTAGAAACAAGGTATCAAAGATGATACTTCTCAACTCAAAAGGTTTGACTCAGCAAGAATAAGAAAATGTGTTGAAGCTAAGATTGTTTGCACATTAAACACATGCACAACCATAGTGAATGAGTCGCTAATTCAAGTGAACAGCAAGAATGATAATAAAAAATGCAATGTTATTGTTTTCTACAAGTTGACTTACTTTGGCTAGCTTCACATTTGACTATTTCACATATTTCAAATTACTTCATAATCTAGAATTCGTATTGTAGTTTAGACTTCAATTTGGTTTACACTACTCACAAGTTGGCGCCACATTATGCATTTCGAGCCCTATTCTATTGGTCGTTGTTTGCTAATAACCAAATCAAAGCTTCCTGTGTGTGAGTATTCACTTTTTCCTTTGCATAAGACTTAGTCTTTCGCAGTTATCTTACACATTGGTTGGATTTTAGACACTATGGCTTTACCCAACACTGCCCATATTTCATAATACACAACATTTTAAATTCTTTAAACATCACTTATGTTTATGTGTTGCTTTAAGCACTATTCCCTTTATCTATATGTTGTGCACAATACTTAGCATATGCTATGTTTAATATGCTATGTGTTTGATAAATAATTCATCCCTATAGAAATCATTATCATATATATAATATATACATAATGTATTATGTATATATATATATATATATATATCTCAACTTACAAGTTTATATAAATAGAATTGAATTATTCGATATACGAGTACACATATGTATACTCATATTTCATATACTAGTATGGATGTTTCCATTACGTCAACACATATGCATATGTTAATATATATGTATATACTCATATATATATATATATATATATATATCACGCTTTGATATTTTAAACACATTTACACAGTCATATTGATTGACATATATACATGGAATGTATATATATGTATATGTATATGTATATATTTGTATATATATGTGTGTGTGTATAGATATGTATATATCCCATCGATTAAATAGAAAGATATAAAGAAGAATTCACACGTCACAAAGAGATTCAACACTTTTAACCCCTAGATAAGAATGTTCACAAATAAAACCACAATACTAAAGGTAACTTACTATTCCCAAAGCTATTATCCCAACTTGACCAATCTAGAAGTGTGTGTGTGAAAGCTCAATTTAGGTCATATCAAAAGTTACCAGACCAAGTTCTTCTCCCTAAATGATACTTCCCCTCTCTTCAAGAGGCTTGATTCAATTCCTGCATCCAACTTAGTACATTGCAATAGTAGTCAACTAAAAATAATACATTCATTTGCATCATATATTTCTCAATCGGAATCATTATATATCATCAAATTAAATCAACATTTATTCATCACATTTCAAAACACATAAAACATAAATACACTCATTTAAAGCATTTTCACCTAACTAGATAAAAGTAAATAAGTAGTAACACAACAAGGTGTAACATATCCCCCCCTTGTGAATCATCATCCCCGATGATTTTAAGTAGCAGACATAGACATAAACTATAAACATAAGCACATCATATTGTTTTTCAAGATCTCTCAAAAGCATGTAAGACATGTGGAAACTTATACTTAATCTCAACATAGTCTTCCCAAGTAGCGAAATCTTTTACATACTGCTCCCACTAGACTTTGCATTGTAGAACCTCTTTGTTATGCAAGTGAAGCTTACGTGTTTCGAGCACCTTGAGAGGCTTGATTGTTACCACTTTTGGGTCTTGTAGTTGTAAAGCATTCCAATCAATAACATGGTTATCCCTTGGTATATACTTTTTAAGGTATGAGACATGAAATACATTGTGCATCCTAGCTAGAGCTAGCGGTAATGCAATTCGATAGGCGATAAGGTTTACTTCCTCAAGAACCTCAAAAGGACCTACATAGTGCGGAGCTAGTTTGGATGACTTTCCAAAATTGATGGAACTCTTAGGAGGTTTAACCCTCAACAACACCTTTTCCCCTACTACAAAACTTCTAGGTATCCACTTAGAATCTGCATAACTTTTCTTCCTATCATTGGCTTTTGCTAGCCTTTGCTTGATATTTCCTACTTGCTCCTCCATTTTCGATAACATCTTTGGCCCAAGAATTATCATATCCTTTAGCTTATCCCATCTTATAGGAGTTTGACATTTTCTACCATGCAATGCTTCGAATGGAGCCATCTTGATTGTGGAATGATATGAATTGTTGTATGCAAACTTAACCAATGGTAGGTAACCTTCCCATTTGTTTTTCTAATCCATGCAATACATCCTTAGTGTATCTTCAAGAACTTGGTTAACCCTTTCATTTTGTTCGTCTATCTCTAGATGATATGTTGAGCTTATGTTCAACTGAGTTCCTAGTGACTTGCCACTTACTTTCAAGAATATCATGCGGATACAAAAAACCTACAGGGTGATGATGTTCTGCTTTTACTCTCTAACATTCTAACATCTTACAACAAATATTGCAACATCCCCCTTCATTCCCCTCCAAAAATTATAATGACTTCACATCTGCCAACATTTTTGTCACACTAGGATGTCCAGAGTATGATGCATTGTGAACTTATTTCCACACCAGGTTCATTAACTTCTCTGAATTAGGTACATAAACTCTCTCTTTAAACCTTAGTAATCCATTTGGTTCAAAGTGAAAACCTTCGTATCTTGCATCTTGTGGATTATTTATGAGTGCTTGCTTAACCTACTCGTAAAATTCACCACCCATGGATTCTTGCAACACCTATCCCTTAAAGTCGGTTTGAATTGCTACCATTGAGGCGATATGCCTTCCATGAGTTAGGGCATTGGAAACCTGATTCTCTTTTCCTTTGATGTAGTTGATGTTGAATTCATAATCCAATATGAGCTCCAACAACCTCCTCTGTTGTGCATTCAGATTGGGTTGGGTAAATAAATACTTCAAACCATGATGATTGATCTTCAGTTCAAAAGGCTTTCCCATTAGGTATTGTTTCCACATCTGCAATGCATGAATAACTGTCACTGACTCCAATTCATGTGAGGCATAATTTTGTTCATAGGGCTTCAACTTCCTAGACTCATAAGTTATGACTTGCCCTTCTTGCATCAAAACTCCTCCTAATCCTTCACCTGATGTGTTTGTTATGACAGTAAAGTTTCCTTCTAGATTAGGTACCTTCAATATTGGTGTGGTAGCCAACTTCTCCTTGAGTAGATCAAATGTTTCTTGACACTTTTCTGACCATTCAAATTTCTTATCCTTCCTTAGTAATGAAGTAATAGGAAAACTATCCTAGAAAAGTTTACAACAAACTTTTTATAGTAACCAGCCAAACCCATAAAACTTCTAACCTTTAGTACACTCTTGGGCACTGGCCACTCAAGCACCGCCTTTATCTAGATGGATCAACTGCAATCCCTTTAGCTAAAATTGTGTGACCCAGGTACTATACTTCCTTCTAAAGGAATGTACACTTAGAGAGTTTTCCATATAGCTTGTGCTCTCTTAACTGTTGGAGAACTATCTCTAAATGTTTACAATGCTCCTCTTCATTCTTGGAATGCATTAAGATATCATCCAAGAAAAATAAAACAAACCTATCTAGGTAGTCCCTAAATACATTGTTCATTAGGTTCATGAATGTTGCAGGCACATTCGTAAGTCCAAAGGATAGGACAGTGAACTCATAATGTTTGTATCTAGTCCTAAAAGTAGTTTTCAAACTCTCTTCATCGTTGATCCTTAGTTGATGATAACTGAGTCACAAATCAATCTTTGAAAACACTATCGCTCCTCGCATTTGATCGAAAAGATCATCAATACATGGCAACGGGTACTTATTCTTTATCCTAGCTTTGTTAAGCATCTGATAGTCTATACATAAGCACGATGTACCATCCTTCTTAATGAAGATCATTGGCACTCCCCAAGGTGAAACACTAGGTCTTATCAATCCCTCGGACAACAACTCTTCCAATTGTGCCTTAAGCTCCATTAATTTTGGCGCTTGTATTCATCATATAGGGTACTTTGGATACGGGTTTCAACCCTAGTACTAGGTCAATGGAGAAATCAAATGCTCCCTTGGGAGGCAATCCAAGTAGTTCTTTTGGAAAGACATTCATAAATTTTTGTAAGATAGGATACTTCTCCATATATGTTTCTCTAGATTCCACCACTTCTCCTTCAACTTCTTGTGATTTACAATACATGAAATCATCTTGAAGAGTGACTTCCTTGAATTCTTCTAATTTATACACTTTATCTACAAAGAGTTGAAAACCTTTCTTTTTTGCCCTATGCATTTGCACAGCTGGAATTTATCGCAGTTTCACTTCTCTATATGTTCCTTGCAAAGACACTTGGTTACCTAAATCATCTAAGCATTCTACGGTTTTAGCATGGCAATGCACTTTAGCTCTATGCTTCCATAGACAATTCATACCTAGAATGACATCATAAGAACCTAAGGGAGCTATGTACAAGTTTACTTCCGTTGACAAACTTAGAAGTTCAACCCTTGCCTCAAATTAACATTGATTCACCATTGCTCTTTCTTGGCTTGCATATTCTACAACCCAAGATTTTTCCATAAAACTAGCCTTCCTAGAAATTTGGTTAGCTACTCTAGGTGAAACACAATTTTCTATGGCTCCAATATCAATAAGTATGGAAATAGGTAAACCAAACAAAGTACCTGGTGTTTCCACCGAGGTGATCTAGTATTCAACCTGTCGATTATCCATTGTTACATGGATCCTTTGTTGAAATACAACCCAATGAGGAGGAACTGAATTACCATGTGGTTGAGAACTTGATGTTTTGTTGGGACATTGATTAGAAAAATGATCCCCACCACATGTAAAGCATCCTCTTATTGGTCCTCTCCTTTTCACTGGCCTTTCAAAATTACTACCATTCCCTCTAGCTTTGTTATAGTTACCACTATTGAAATTGTTGAAGTTGTTTCCTCGACAATCCTCCCTTGGCTCATTCCAATTATTGCGGGGTCCTTTGTCCCCTTGCCTTTGAAATTATTGCCTCTTATTAAACTTCTTCGGAGCTTGATTAAATTGAGGCCCTCCAATTCTCAATAATTTGAGATGTCTTTGAGCTTCTACTCTTGCTTGATTTCCTTCTCATATACTAGGTCCATAGTGGTTGGACTGTGTACATCCACCTCCCCACCTATTTGGCCATTAAGTACCATAATGAATTTCTTGATTCAAAATTGCTCATCTTTCTGGTGCATTGGTAGATACCTCAAGAGACAGGTGAATTTCTCCCAGTATTCATTCACTGAAGATTATCCCTACTTAAGATTTTGGAAATCAATGAGATTTTGATCAAAAAATATTTGGGGTAGCCACCTCTTACGAAAAATTTCAACAAACTCATTCCAGGTCATCTTTAAAGAACTAATTCCAAGTTCCATCTTCTTGTACATCCACTAGTTGTAGGTTTCTCCCACTAACTAGAAAGCTCCCCACACAGCTTTAGTGACTTTAGAATAGTTCCTTATTTTAAAGTACTTCTCCATTTGAATTAACGAAGCCTCAACTTCTTCTTCGATGGTGTTTCCTTTGAATTTAGGAGGGGTAATCTTTCTCATATCCCTAGATAACTCAGTTGTTAATCACTTTCTTTTGGTTCCCTCAAAATATGATTGTGACCTATCACTTTCTTGATTACTAGATTTAGTATGGTTTCAGAAATCCTCCCCTTCTTCCTCATTGTTGGGAACTTCTTCATTGTGTGAGACTTCTTCTTCCTCTCTTTCTTTTCCTCTCACTTCTTGTTCCAGGTTTTCTATCCTTGCTCTTGTTTCATCCATGATTGCTAGAAGACGGTCCAATTTGGCTTCAACATTATCCGAACCTTTTCCAACTTCTTGATTCCCTCCAGGATTAGTTCTTGTCCTAACCATTATCTCAAGTAAAATTAATACTTGGAGATTCATCTTTAATTAGATCCTATCATTCCTTACTTTATGTATTAAAAACATTCCAAAAGAGCATAATATTCATATATAAAAAACTTTCATTGAGGATCTCATACACAAGTTTTGATAAAAACATAACTTTTCATTTATTCATAAGGATTTCAATATCCTTTCTTTTACATAAAATTACTATTTAAATATTCAAGAGGAGAGTATTCATTAGATTCACTCTCAGATACATAGCTACGTGGGATGTAATCCTTCGATTTTTGCTCATCTCTATCCCAGAAAGGATAGTAACCCTCAGATTTATCTGCGGGGACTATATCCCTCTGATTCACCTCTAGAGGTTGTAGGGTAGAAAAATGTAACCCTTTACATTTTCTCACTTGTTTGGTCCCTCCTAATTTAAATTGGACTTAATAATGCCTGAATTTAGTGTTGTTAAATGTACCTAATTACATTTACACACTTAGGGCTCCCTTAATTAATTGAGCTTAATTATGCCTTAAAAGGCCCTTTAATTCATTTTCCAAGCCTATTTAATTACATTTTTTGAATGGGAAACCCGACATTTATTAATGCCTAAACACAACACTTCACATTGAGCAATGTGTGTCCTAGGTTTATGGACCTGGGACCCATTTTCCCATGGGCGAATTAGTCCTCCCTAAACCTTAGGACCTAAATTTAAAAAAAAAAATCTGGTATTTTAATCATTTCAAATCTATAATTCATTGTTGGCTTGTGATATTTGAATTTTGGGAAATTAAGGATACATACTTATAAATACAAGGTTATTTCACTATGTTTCACCTAGATTTTCAAGTGTTTAATTACAAGAGCTAAAAGTTGTGATCAGAGAATTCAAGAGAAAAATATCAGAGATTTATTGTAGCATTCAAGATCCATTGATTTGTTACAAATCTCCACAATATTTAGGTAGTTCAAATTTTACATCCAATTTGATTACAGGCTTATGTGCACTTTTGAAAGGATTAGCAGAAGAAGTAGAATTAGAAGGAGAAGATGGAGAAGATGGAGATGAAGGATTTTTTGGAGGCTCATCATCACCTTCTTCTCTTTTCTCTTTTTCCTTTTGATCTTCATCGTCCTCACGCTTTTCTCGCTTCGATGATCCTCCTTTTTCACGCTTATTCCATTCTTTCTTTTCTTGATAGAGCTCTTCCACCATAGCCTTCATGTCAAGAAAGGCTTGTTGAAAACTTTTCTCATCAAGCTTGGAACTTTTTCCAACCTCTATCTCTTCCATCTTTGGTGGTGGAAAAGTTCTTTGTTTACCAATCTCAGGATTAATCTCCGCAAGCATGCCTTTACCTCGCCAACTCCTAGATTGTGTTAACATCCACTTCTACAATCACTAGTCAAACAAGGCTCTGATACCAACTTGATATGTTTGGATTTATGACCCTTGCTTAGTGAATGTTAATTTATGTAAACAAAATTTAATGTCTTTAACTTAGTTTCCAATACTTTTAAAAAGACATTAAAATGATTAAACAATAGAAATATGAGAACATAAAAGAGAAGACAAAGACACAAATTGATAACGGAGTTCACCAAATGGCTACGTCTCTGAGTCTCTCTCCAACAAAGTGACTGATCCTTGATTATGCTCCAAAAGTTGTTTACAAGGCACCTTCAATCTGCTAAAAAGTCTTTACAAAATATCCTTGGATACTAATGAAGTCTTGAAAATCCTCTCCTTCAAGTACAAATAATTTGGCTATAAACCCCCTAAAACTATCTACACAGAGTTGGAATTCTTCAAAAAAAATCCCCTTACAACTACAATGCCCCCATTTAAATACAATTTTACATTCTATATGGGGGTTAACAAACATATATTTTCTATATTCCCCATATCTCCAATATTCTATTACAACACAAAATTCCCCTTAAAAATTAATCTTTTAATCATTTTTTTGGCACCCCTTAATTTATGGTATTTAGGTTGCTTTTAAAGGTTGATATGGATATATTTAATGTTATTAGGGGCTTAGCTTTACTTTAAAACAGATAAAGTGCCACAAATACCACCAAGAATATGTGATGTAATGGTGGTTAGGCGACATAGTAGGAGGGAGGTCAACGGTTCAAATCTTGACCCCTCCAAATTAGACATGTTATATTTTAAATAGGAAGCGACATAGATATTATTTTGAGGATTGCACATGGTTGAATGGTGGCACGTGAAACTAGGAATTGAGAGGTCCAAGGTTCAAACCTCCCAACCAAAATTTTAGACAAACTAACTAACAATTCGCCGAGGTGCCACGTGGCACCCTTTCATTAGTCCATGTGGCACTATTTGATTCACTGTTATTTGCCATGTCACTTGCCACATCGGATGCCACGTGTCAAAATAATATTTTTCCACATCTTTGCCACATCACCTACACCTGCCATGTTAGCATGCTAACATCACCATTGTATTTCCATGTCATCTTGATGATGTTAGCATGGTCAACCCTTTTACCACATAACTTTGATCGGCCATAACTTCTACGTACAAACTCCATTTGATGTGATTCAAGTGGTGTCAGAATCGTCTCGATGAGCCCTTAGTTTTGACAATGTTCTTGTCTATTTTTTAAATGATCATTTTTTTGACCTAGAATCTTCATCTAGAATCTTTATTCTGGTTGAACTTTGACTAAGCCAAACTTGGGCATATAGACTCCTTTTGACACAATTCAAGTTGCGTTGGATTCGTGTTAGCGATCTCTTTGACATGGTGCCAATTCTTGGAGCATTTGGAATAGTGAAAATATCCACTTGGATTAGTTAAATGCTGAGAAATTAGATGATTAGGTTCAACAAGTAGAAGTATACTGTAGGATTCAAGGTCTCTTAGATAATGCTCCTAAAATCCAATTAGCTACTCTTCGGTTGGAAGGAACCACTCTCACCTGGTGGGAGAGTAAAAATCAAGCGAAAATTGCTCGACATGGTAGTGTCAATTTAACTTGGATGGAGTTTAAAGTTTCCCTTAAAAAAGAAACTATCTCTTAGGCCATATGCAACAGTTAACTATGAACTGACAAAATTTTAGGTAGGGTAAGGGTCAATCTGTCCAAGACTATACTCATGAATTTAGGAAGCAGGCTATTGCACTTAATGTCCCATTATATACCCACAACACATTGCTCAAGTATATAGGTGGTCTTCACTCTTACTCAAGGCATACCATTTTGGTTTTAAATTCTAATAATCTAGATGAAGTATGTGTACAAGCCACTCATTTGGAGTCAAGAGGTAAGAGTAGTTTCAATGATAATTCTGTCAAGAAGCTATCTAAGCTTGAAGGTAAACCCAAGGGAAAAAGAAAGGGGAAAAATACAACTACCAGCAAGAAGGAGAGTGATAAGCCCACATGCTCCCATTGCAAGAAGGAGAGGCATGATGATTCAAAGTGTTGGAAGTTGCAACCAAACCTAAGGTCAAAGAAGTATGGAGGAAACAAAGGCAAACAAAAGACTATTGTCGTAGTACAACAAGATCTTGGATCTGACTCTGGGTATGAGACAAAGATTGTTGTTGTCGGGATCCAAGGTAAAGGAAAAGGTATATCTCTTTCTTCTGGTACAGTTTTTTCAAATGCAAGTGCAAGTGCAAGTAAAGAATCTTCTCCACCTAAGATTGATAAGCATCGAAATGAATTATTTCACATTCAGGTTGTAACAAAGCATACTAAGGTTGATACTTTGTTTGCTATAGGATCTCAAGTAAATTTAATATCTGAAGAAGTTGTAAAGAAACTTAACTTGGCTACAACACCTCATCCAAAGCCATATCCACTTGGATGGTTCTGCAATGATGCCCAATTACAAGTAAAAAAGCAATGTAAGTTAAGATTTGTCATCATTGCAAACTTCATAGATGAGGTAGAAGTTGATGTGGTTCCTTTAGATATTTGTGGCCTTGTACTAGGGAGTCCTTATCTTTATGACCGAAAAGCAATCTTTTATAAGGGAGAAAACAAATATCACCCTTTTAAGGATGGTAAAGAATTCATTGTATGGACACATAAGATAAAGAATAATCTAACATTAGTGAACACTAGAAAAATGAAGAGGTCAGTCAATGCTGGTAAGAACTTTGTATTGATGATTGTAAAATACAAAGAACATGATAAATTAGAGGC
>VDFB02037406.1:0-27403 GCA_007258455.2 Sequoia sempervirens
TTGTCAAAACTTGGTAAAACTAAGATAGGTTGGGTAGCTATCTCCCTCTTCAACCTTTCAAATCCTTCATTGGCTTCTTTACTCCATAAGAACTTTGTTTTTAGTCCTCCTTTAATGGTGTCAAGAACTAGTGCACAAATTTCACTAAACCTTCTCACAAATTTCCTTTAGAACTGAGCTAATCCATGGAAACTCCTAACTTCTATCCCTGTCTTTGGAGTAGGCCAACTGAGAATGGGGTATCTTGATGAGTTTCAACTTTTGTACTACCTCTTCTGAGATGACATTATCAGTTGATCCTGAGTCTATGATGACCTTGCAAACCTTACCTTGTATCTTGCACTTGACTCTAAAAAGAGCTCTCTTTTTTTTGTGTTCATCCTCGATAGGTGCTTTGATTAAAATTCTTCTTAACATGAGTTGTTTTCCTTTCTTTGAGTTGTCCACCTCTAGAGTCTCTACCTCTTCCTTTACCAATTTGATGAGGAGACTTACCTTTCAAGAACACTCTTGCTCTTCCCAAGACCTATTCTCTGGTCTTCCTAGGGTATTCCTCTCTACCCTATTCAGGGATCTCTCCTAAACCCCTCTCACCTCATAAGACTCTCCACCAATTTCAAATTATTCTCCATTACTCTCAATTCGCCACTAGGCTTCCCTAGGCTCCAAACTGACCCAAAGTGTCCTAACCACTCCAGGGGCTAGGAAAGGTTATTCTACTGTCTCTTTGTTGATTTGACACCTCACTGATCCATCTCATTGGATTCTTTCACCATTCTCCCATCACTTTCTTGAAAATATCCATTTTAGGCCTTGTAACCTTTTGCCCCAACTAGGCCTCCTAGAATCCATTTTCTTGGCTTTTCTCAAAAACAGTCTTAACAACCCCAAAATATTTTTTGATATTCTTTCTAGTGGTACCCTAGGCTTCAATATTTACCAGTGTAAGGTCTCCCAAGTGGCCGTTCATATGACTGTCCTCATACCTCCCTAATTTCAAGGGTTTCAAGGGTTTTAGCTCCTTTTTCCAACTTTGAGGGCTTCAATGACCTCCTCAACTCTCCTCCTTGCACACACATGTCTGGAATACATGTGCCCACACTCCCATGCTCTTGATTGGCACAAACCAATCCATTTAGCAGATTTCTTTGTTGTTGTCCTCTCCAAGGCACTAGCTAGAATGCACTTGCACTCGCCTAGTGCTTGATAGTTTCTTCACTTCCCCTGCAAACAAAGACTCCTAAACCTATATGTACATTATTTAAATAGTGCCCAGCTTTATTCCAAGTGGCCATGAGAGGAAAGTGGTGTAGGAGCACCTATGAAACATTAGGCATTTAGGAAGTCGAGGATGCATTTCTTTTGTTTTTGATGTTTATCATGAAGTTCATGTTGACCATTGAGTAGAGAAGATAGTTTAGGGATGTGGTTGATCTTTAGGATAGAAGTTGAGGAAGGGTGAATGGGTTTAAAAACTCATTTTACTTAGTTTTCAAGAAAATTGGAAAAAGATGCAAAATGGTACACTTTGCAACTTTGCCACATGATAACTTACATGTTCGACCAAGGGAGCATGACTGATTGAGGAACCCTATATAAGGTGTGCCTTGACTTGAGAGAAGGGTTGGAAGTATTGGTATTGTGGGAAAGTTTTGTGAATTGAAAGAAAAACAGTGTTTTTTTGTGTTATTACTGATTTTTGCTTCAAAGTAGAGCTTTAATGGATTGAAATTGTTACTGTGTTATGTGGAGGATGTAATTTAGTGTTTTATCAAGCTTAGTGTGCCATCTTTTAGTATTTTTTATTTGATTTCAATCATTGTTTGTAAATAGTTTGTTTTAACCCTGTTGCTGGTCTGAACCAAACAGTTTTGTAGAAATGGGGTGTTAGTTCACTTTCCCACCGTACAAATTGTACGGCCCTTTGGGAATAGTGACTAGACTCCATGTGTGTACATATGGTAGGTTTTAGGGTTTGTGTGAGCACAGGAGCTATTGGAAAAGTCTTGCCCTAGGCAAGCCAGGAAGAGTCCGATTAGGGAAGACAAGGAGTGCAGAGCACATAACTTGTAGGGGTGATTGAATTTTGTTGAATTTCCTTTTTGTGAAGGTAGATGTGAGTCTTGCCAAGACTTGGTTTTCAAGAGGAAACTCCATTAGTCCATCTAGTGTGAGAAACACTTAGTAGATTGAAAGCAACCAGAAAAGGCTTAAAAACCCTAGTTTTTGCCCATTTTTAAGTGGAGGTGTTGTATGGGCAGTTAAGACCCAAGACCTCGAAAATCCTTGAGAGGTGTCCATTTGAAGCAAGAACCTCAAAGAAAGATTGGGGGTTCTTTGGAGAAATTGAGAGAGTCAACCAGTTTTCTTGGAGAAGGAGACCTAATTGGGGCTTTTAAGCTAGTAGCCTTTTTAAGACCTAAACAAGGGTTTGTTGAAAGCGACCAATAAATGGAGCTAGGAGGATACTCAAGAACCAAAATTGGATGGATTGCAATGAATTGAAACACCTCCACACCCCTGCAAATGAAAGTTCAATCTTTGGAGGTATTGTTAGTCTTTAGGGCAGATTAAAGGCTAAGGAAGAGTTAGAGCTATGGCACCAAGATTGAATTGGTTGGTTGAATGGTGATGTTAGTGGGGTTGGCCAAGAGAACCAAGGGTACCTAAACATGAGAAGGGACCTATAGGTTAAGGTGGTGAAGAAAAACACTGAGGAGGTCTTGCAAGCAAGACCTTAGAGCAGGAATCTATGATTGATTCCTCTAACCCCTCCCTATCAAAAAGCCACGAGAACTCAAGTGGGACTCATTATTCACAAAACTGTCCCAAACCGGCAGTGAGTCCAAAAACCCAAAAACTTGCAAAACCTTAACCAGTTGGTCTAAATGACTAATCTAATGCTAGGTACAGTAAGTAAATGAAACAAATGAAACACTAAAAGCATCAAGTTAATCCTTTCAATCCATTCTTGACTAGATGAAGGCTCAAACACAAAAATGCTCTCCAAGTCTCAATTCATGAAAATGAACTTCCAACCTAGGTATTAGGGTTTGGATGACCTTATATACCTTTCTCCCATGTGCTAGGACCCTTGGGTTAGACTTAGAACAATATTAATGCTATTTTTCAACTTTTAGGCCAAATTACCAAGGCAACATTACCAAAATGCTCAAATTGCCAAGATTTGTCTAAAATCTCATAAAGTTCAAGACTCTAAGCCAAACCTACCCTAACACACTCTTAAAAACAACCTAGGGACTTTATATCATATTCCTTATTCCCTTTGTGGTTGGCTAGAACCACCTACAAGCCAAAAATCACTAAGATCTTCCAAAAGACCTTGAGGTGCTCCTGCACCAGTTTGGAGGATGAAACTTGTTTGGATTTGTGAGAGAAATTTCACATAAAGGTTGCATCTATACGCCAAGCATAGTGGATTTTAGCATCCCAATATTTTTCTAAAAAAAAAATTGATCATTGTAATCTTGGTTATGAGCAAACAATTGAAGCAAAAAAATTGTAATCACCAAGTGAGTTATTTGAATTAAATACTCTATTCCAACCAACTTATATGTGTAGATCTATTTATCATATGTGAATGTTTTAGATCTAAATATCTTGTTTAAATGTTTTGGCTGATTTTCATTGAATTATTCCAAATCTAAGAAATTTGTATGAATAATTTAGTTAAGGAACATTGAATTATTTGAAGTGTATGAAATTTGTAGGGTTAATCATATGAGTATCTAGTTGTTACTTATGCAATGTGAAATAATGCTTTGAGTTTGAAAGATGTGCAATGCAATGTAATCAGCAATATGAATATAAACTACATAATATTTAACCATTCTTTTTATGCTATTGTACATTGATATTTAACCATTGCTTCAAAGTGTTTAGTCATGCACATGAGGAGGAAACTAAATTTTGATTGTCAACTTCTATATATATATCAAATTATCCAATAATCAAGCATATGTCCATATACAAAAATGGCATCAACGCCAACTCAAACAAAGTTTTACAATATGTGGCATATGCCATCTCGGTATTTATTCAAAATTTACATGCCAAAATGTCTATCTCATCCTAAACTACTGGTGGATCATCAAAATGGAGCCTCTTTGAAGCACTTGTTGGCTCTAAAGGTAGCTGCACAAGAAAAAGTCAAACCAAAATTGAGATTAGATATACTATATAATTTAAATTGAATAATTAACATAAAAATCAATACACATTGAATTATAATTGAACTCTAAAATTGAAATCTTGATTACCTAAAATATACGTCTCTTTGAAGGGTCAAGAGTCCTAGAATATACCCCTCTCAAAGAACTAACCAAACCAAGTTTTTCAACGTCAATCTATATATGTGAACAAAAACATGAAATTGATCCAAGTTAGCATAGAATTGTTAGTAATAAGAACATATTTACCAAGCACAAAATAAAATAAACACATGCCTCTTTAGGTTGATCTTTTTATGTATTTCCTTTAGGTGTCTCAACAGCTCCTCCTTGAGGTGTTTCAAAACCTCCTCCTTCAGGCATTTGAATACCTACTCCTTCGGGTGTTGTGGCACTTATCAATAGTGATGTATAGCTCACAACCGCCTGTACATAAAAATGACAAGTACATATGAAACTACGAATTTATGTCAATGTATGCATAATCAATAAAAGATCTTATAAATTCTAATTCAATCAAATTTGAGTTCAATTACCTTTCCCTTATCCAACAATGTGCCTCCATAGTCTAGAGAGCATCACACCTCACTTGCACTAGGTGTTTGCTACAAGCAGAGAGTAAGATAAAAATATAAGTTAATATATAATTTCATTATTGACAATTCAAATGACAAGCAAATATACAGTAAAAAATATATAAATGAGTGAGTGAGAAAATACATACTATGTGCATGTCAAGGCCAAATGAAATGGCCCTAAGGGTGCTATCCGTCACCTATGTGAGATCCTCCTCAGACATTAACTATTAAATAGACCATGTAAATAAATATTAGTACTTGATACTATCTCTTATTAATATTCATTTTTAAAAAAATGCAAGTTATGAATTTACACCTTAAATGTTACCTATATAACTACTCTAATGTCTGCCTCTCTATCAGGAGAGGACTTTGTAGGGTGTGCTCGACTCCCCTGCGTGTGATCTGCTATAATCTCCACATCCTGGATGTCATAATCAAAAGTGTCTAATGGATGCTCACGGGGTTGTACAATAGGACCCACAAACATATTTTCTAGCACGTATTACAAATATGTGGCACACAAATATGTGGACCCGAGGAGGATGATGCAGTAGCACTGGATCCATCACCAAGATCACTAGACTGTGGCTGAGCTACTGAAGAAGCATGGGAAACCAAAAGACCACTCAAAGAGTGAATGGCATGGATAGTTTGTGTGGCTGCATCCTCTGTAATATCTAGATGTTGTACTGGAGGTGGCGAAGGAAGGGGAGGATGGGGAACATGTGGGCACCTAACTACTCTAGCTGCCCCTGGCCTATCTTGAGGCTTACCTCTACCAATGCCCTGGAAGGGTTTAATTTAATGTCAAAGTAATTGACATGATGCCCTAACAAAAACTTAGCATATAATTTTTTAATAAAGTAAAAAGGTACATAAGATTATTGTTGGGTGGTTTATCAAAAACCATACACCAATGATCCCAAAAGTTATCTACTATGCCCCTATGTGTGCACCATTTTATAGAAAGTTTTGGCTTGTTATTTGGAGATATTTCACATCATCATAAGACATTCCACATGCATAATATTGCCTCATGGTTTCTCACCACGAATGAAATGCATTATGTTGGGTGGAGAGGGTTTCTACATTTGTAATTATTCCTGTCAATGTGGTTGACATATGGGATAATCGAGGGATTTTCCTATAAACATCACAAATGCTCCTCAATTGCTCCAATTTTTCATGAATTAACTGTTCAATTGATGGCTACGGAGGTGGTGGAGCATTTGGAATTTCTGCATTTTGATTCTCAATTGGTGGATTTTCATTTTCAACTAGTGGAATTTGTGCATTTTCATTCTCGGTAGCCATAATGCCTGATTAAAGTTAAAAAATAATTAATCTAAAATTAGACAGTATAAATGAAACACTATTTTTAAATCAAAATCCATTAAAAACATTCATTTTTTTATCAAAATCTATTTTGAACTCAATTGTTTCATAAAAATTCAATCAAAAACCCTATTTTGAAAAAAAATCCACAAAACATTCATTTTTTTATCAAAAATTCATTCTCAATTCAATTTTTTCATAAAAATTCAATCAAAAACCCTATTGTCAAAAAAAATCCACAAAAAACATTCATTTTTTTATCAAAATCTATTCTAAACTTAATTTTTTCACAAAAAACTCAATCAAAAACCCTATTTTAAAAAAAAATCAACAAAAACCATATGAAATTATTCAAATCTAAATCAAAATTGAATCAAATCAAATGAAAATAAATAAACTTACCTTTCCAAATTGAATTTAGCCTATATCGGATATCTGTTACGTGAACAATGGATGAACAGTGTGCCCACAGGTTCTTCTTAGCCGAATGAGTTCAAAAAGGAGATAGAAGTGTTTAATATATACTTTTTACAAATTGGATTTCCGATCCAAATCGGATATCTAATGGATCGGATATCCAATGTGTAAAAGTAGCTTTGGTGTTTGGTATGGTGACACCCGAGCCTACAAAAAGTCAACATGTTCTTTTCGCGTTTTCTCAGTTGATGAAAGACGTGTTTTTTTCCCTCATTGCCACTTTTTGGCCCACCATTAACCTGCACATACCCTTTAGCCACAAGAGAAAAAATCTCATCAAAATCCACTCCCTCAACTTGGGAGTAACCTTTTGCCACTAACCGGGCCTTGTACCATTCCAACTTACCATCTTCTTTAAATTTCTTTTAAATACCCATTTGCATCCAATGGCTTTCCTCCCCTTAGACCTAGCTCAACTAGATCCCTCATGTCACATTTTTCCAAGGCCTTTTATTTCATCTTTCATTGTCTCTAACCAATAATCATGCTCATCTAAAGATAAGGCCTCTTTCATAGATCTAGGTTCATTGCCAATACAAGATAAAGAAAAAATGCAGCGAAAATTAGATGGACTATGTCCATACCTATCAATAGTTTACATTGTTTGGTGGATTTTATTAGAGGTGTAACAAGATGCTCTAGTTGTTCCTCTTCATAATTTTCTTCTAATCCTTCTTCACCTCATGTTCATCATGTTGTTCAACATGTGCATCTTCTTGTGGTTGTTCTACATGTGTACCTTTCTGTGGTTCAACCTTCATATCAAAATACACCAATTTTTAGGCTTTACATGAGGTTGTTCATCATTTTTAAATTCCTTAGGCTCCTTGAAAATTACATCCTTAGACTATATCATTTTCATTGCTACAATATCCCAAAGCTTATAACCAAGTTAATGTTCTCTCCATAACCCACAAAAACACATTTGTTAGCTCTAAAATCAAGCAAGTAGAACATTTTTCTTTAGGAACATGAACATATGTATCACTACCAAAAAATCAAAAATGAGAAACTGATGGTTGTTTACTTGTCCATAACTCATAGGGAGTTTTATCAACAAGAGCAAAATTAGGTGACCTGTTAACCAAATAACAAGCAGTGTGAACTATTTTAGCCTAAAAGCATTGTTCTAGCTTTACACTACTCAACATGCTTCTAGCTCTATCCATTAAAGTTCTATTTATCCTCTCTACCACTCCATTTTGTTGTGGGGTATATGGAGTTTTTGTCTGCCTAACAATTCTTGCATGCTTACAATAATCATCAAAGACCCTAGAGTAAAATTCACCACCATTATTTTTTCTTAAAAACTTTACTTTTCTATTTGTTTGTTTTGATTGCAACAATAAGATTATCCCAAGATTTAGGTAGTGAACATAATAATTAAATACATTTATCCTCCTCATCTATCTTTACATCAATTGACTATAATTGACTCAAGATTAGATTAAATGAATTCAAATGTTCTACAATCGAGTCTCCATTATTCATTTTAAGAGAATATAACATTCTTTTTAGAAAAAGCTTGTTAATGAGACTCTTAGTTTGATATATCTCTCATATTATATTCAATTATTTATACGCAGTGGTCTCATTAGACAAATTTAATAGAACAAAATCAGGCAAACATAAACAAATAGTGTCACGAGCCTTTTTATCTAACTTAATCCAGTCTTCATTTGACATACTATCTGGTTTCTTCTCTTTATTAACAATTCATTGATCTCTTTCTTCCAAGAGACCCTCCATCTTTAACTTCCAAATATCATACCTGATACCATTGAAATTTTCAATGTCCAATCAAGATGAGCTAGCCATGATCTCTTATCACATTGAATTTGAAATTGCAAGAAAACACAACACACTCCCACTGCAACAAAAACCCCAATCAAACACTCCAAGAGGCATCCCATTCTTTAATCAAGTCAACTTGGCTTTGATACCAAATGTTGAAAAACATGATAAAACTTTACAGTGAAAATATGCAAATAATTTTATGCATCCAAATTAATAGATTGTAATAAATCAAAGCTACAAATCTAGATTACAATAAAGATGCAAATTGTAACTCAATAATTACGTGGAGAAACCCTTTCAAGAAAAAAATCCACACCCAAAGAGATCTAAGAATTGTATTAATCCTTCAAATGAGTTACATCTATACAACTTCTCCCTCTGCAATACTTCATTGCTTCAACAACTTACAACTTAACTTGTTTTCCCTTCAACTCAAGCACTAAATATATAGGCATGAGAGAAAACACAAATCAAGAATGGTTTCTAAAACCATTTAGGCATAAATCACAAAGAAAAGAAACTTCCTCTTCCAACTTGTGATTTTATCCATTTTTTATTAATGTGCACATGCAAACTAAAAAATCTTCCTTATCTTCTAAGCTCACATTTAACTTCCCCTTTTTCATGCTCTTTCTAATTTGATAATTAAAAAAAACTTTGCAAGTTGTCATAGTTGCATTTAGAAACTTTCATGACAATTAAAAGATAATTACAAATTTTCAATTAATAATTAAAAAATAAAGCAGGATTGAGACATTTTCTAAACATTTTTTCCAAGTTTCATACTTTCAAAACCTTATCGACCTTTGATGATGGTTTCCAAACCACTCATTAGAGACAAAACGCGTGGCTTTGATCGTGGTTCTGACTACCTTGTTGACTACCGACGGGTTGCCTCAAACTCATTGGGCCTTGAAATGGATTTTGAAACCTTTAATTAACTTATGTCGAACATCATTGTAAACATCTTTCATTATGTCGAGAGGCATCTACAGTGGCATCCAACAATCTATGTAAATTTTTTGAAGTTGCATTTAAAATGACAAGTAGGTGGAAGTCATGTGCAACTACAGTAGATTTGATGAAACAAAAAAATCAAATAAAAGAGATTTGATGAAACAAAAAGAACAAATAAATAAATAAATAATATTTTTGATCGCAAAGAGAAATAAAAGATTTGATCACAAAGATAAATCAATCAGAAAATAAAATTAGAGAATGATAACTCTCGGCGTATTTTATATATATATATATTAATATTTAATATATGTATGCTAGTTTTACTTTACAATTGAAGTTGGGGATCGACACATTGATAAAAACCTTGTTAGAACTCACTAGCATGATTATGAACAAAGAAGATAATTTAGAACTTGCATTGTGAGAGGCTAGCATGTCACTTGTCACCATAGCACATCGATGCAAACTCAATTCCCAACACTATAACAAATCGCACTCCAAACAACCAGTGTGATCCAATGACTAATCGACACATAAATACATGTGAGTGCCATAAATGAGGTGCAAACTCACAACTAGACACATAAACAACACAAGAACTATTCCTATTGGCTCAAGAATCCTTTTGTAGGTTAGTCAACAACTCTAGTTCAAGAATTAGTCATCTTGCTATTTGGTATTCAACAAATATTTGTAGATGTATCTACCAAATGTATAGAAAAAGATTATAGATCTCTCAATTAATATCATTGTTCTTAATATCTTTCGATCAATAACTGTTTCCAAGAGTCTTGATCTATATTTATAATATGATCCATTACTTTTTGGATTTTGATACTTTATCTTTCTAAAGAATTATTAGGCTTCAAAGACTAATGGCATTGCCAAAATATCTTGCCACGTTCACAAAGGCTTTAAAAATCACATGTTTTGCTCATGACTAAAATTGGATGAAATTTGAACAAAAACTTACAACTAAATGTTATGAATCTCTTGTATGGGAAGAACACAAGCAAATAAAGACTTTAGCCAACAAATTTATTTTAAGATTTAAATATTAATATGTATCAATTTTAAATATATTTCTATTTAGATTTTAATGACTAATAAATATTTAATATTACATAAAGAACTATTAATCAATATGAATACCAAACAACAACATATATACTTTGTATTAATTATATAAAAACATAATTTTATTGTTATTACAATAATTATTGCTATATAGATATTAATATTATTATTTATATATAATCTATCCATATTATCAGTATTATAGCAAAAATAAAGTTTATTTAAACATATATTTTAATCTTTATTAATTCAATATATACATTAATTTTAATAAATTAATGATTGTAGCTCTATATTAATGCATTATGTTTTAGTTTGAAAAAAAATAAAAAAATTGAGAAAGAGAAATTAGGTTGTAACTGAAATTCAAGAATTTTTTTTAAGAATAAAATTGGAGTGCCTTTTTTGCTTTGGACAACCTTGTCTCAATCACAAATTTTTTATTTTGGGTGATGCCCCTGGAATGTTCCCCATTTTTCTGTTTCTTTGTACTTTGCTTATTTATCATTTTTCCGTTTCTTTATACTTAGCTTAGCATTTTTCTGTTAAAAATGTCTGCTCGGACATCCGTGCAATCTACCAAAACTTGGAGACAGGGCTGCAGTCAATGGGATGGTTGAGTACCTGGTAACTAAAATCTACAGTGGGCCAACGATACACTACAAAGTCCAGGTGGATATGTGGTAAGTGGGTCAAGGTCCATGGAACAAGATGTGTTTATAAATATGAAGGAAAACTTTACTTCAATGGCACAGTTAATATTGGTTTTAGTGTGTATAGTTATAAATCGGAAACATCATAAAAAGTAAGAACGTTTTTGCTCATATTTGGATTGCCGCCAAAATTAGATCTGTCAGGCTGAGAAGCAGCTTGGATACTTTTAGCAAAATTTCCAGCTTTATTATAAGATACTTGAGAAGATTGTTTTAGCAAAATTTTCAGCTTCAGGGTCTGCCAATCAATCTGATTCAGATGAATGACTAGGAAACAGCATGATAGAAGAATTCTGAATGTTTTCCACAAGGGTTTGCCAATCTGTAAGAGTATAACAGAATCCAGATGATCTAATCCACATTTTTCTATTTTAGGTTCATTAAACATTGTTCGGAATTTTTATCAGAACTCTAGATAGCCATCAATTTGCTAGCAATTGACATATAATCTGCTCTTACTACATCGGATAGTTATTGGGTATCTTCTTTTCCCTTACTACTAACCGTCCCCCATCGTCCCCGAAATCCCATCCCCAGGTCCCCTGTGCCCTGTTCCCGGTCGCCTGTCCCAAAAACTCAGTTTTAAACACTGTTATTTTATAAAAATAAATAGAGAAGATAACGGAAGGTGCAAGCAGAATCAATACCCAAGGTGTATGTAGTATCCAGGCTTCTGCTGAAGCAACTTTGTTGTTGACTTTAAGTCCAAATTCTTTTGCAAATGGATGTTAAAGATAACCATTACAAAATACAGTCTGCATGTGAAGAAAGAACAAATTAGTCAGACAAAGTACTCACTGAATCCCTTCTTACTTCATCCTGTCAAAATTGTGCTGTGATTGATTAAAAAATGAAAGATAAACCAAAATATTATGGAACTGGATGCCTTTACAATACAGGCAATAAAACTCAATAGAATTAATTGAATACTTATTTAGAATACCCAAAGGCTTTGTTGTGCCTATAGAGCAAAAATAACTCATTTCTTAAGAATAAACGGGAAAAAAACTAGCATTTAAGAATGCAGAAAGGAAATACCTTTAAAATGTCCATCTCTCATTCCCGAGGGTGCTGACATGAACTTTCAGAAGGGCGGTAATTTGTCTCCCATTCAATCATTTTGATTAACAGTTGCCTCAACTATTTTTCAGACTTATAAATTAAGTCAATCAATACTCTGCATGATAAGCAGAGATACAGTTAAATGCTACAAAGCACTTCAGTTCAAAAATATACTTGAATTAGAGTTTCCTACCTCCATTGGCAAATAGCTTAGCCTCTGCTGATTTCCAACTTCTAGGCCTGGTAGATGCATGCTGTTTTTTCTTCTCTTGGAAACATTCTACCACAGCTTTAATTGTTCCTTTTTCATAAACTGAAAACCTATGGAATAAGGCTGATGTGCGGCTTGGGTTGGATCGGGAAATGGCCAGGTGCTGAATGAAGGGTTGCTCAGTTCTTTGGTGATTTATAGCCTGATAGTGGTGATCGTATAAAGACTATGGCTGCTGTCGAAAGACAAATGGAGTCTAGTCTTAACAAAAACAAAATTTAACCGTGCTCCGTGAATGACAAGCAAGAAAATTTCTGTTACTGGAGATTACCTGATTGTCTGGAAGATGCACAAGTGCGTATGTTGTTGTAGACATATATGACACCTGTCTCAGATAGTCTTCTTGCAGTAACTGAAATGCTGGTATGATCTTTTTTCTTTTTGCCTTTTTCCAAAAAAAAAATCATAAATGTACCCATGAAAATTATCGTCACCCAATTAAAAAAGATTGAAAATTTAATTGCAATGTCCATGCAATAAAATGAAATTACTATACTAGAAAACTTGAAATATTTTTTATTTACATGGATTTCACTACAGATTAATAGGAAACAGTGATTAGTATAATCTATTGTCAAAAGCAGAAACTGAAAATATACAGAGCTGGTAACATTTACCCTTCTAATATTTTCTTTTCTTAATTTTATGCATGTAAGTTTACGCAAAAATAGAGTTTACCATTGATCATTGTAATGGTGGTGGTATGGAGTGAACTTTAATCTTCCATACTCCAAAACTTAAGCAACCCGGTGAAAAGACATCCTCTGCAAAGTCATTTATCATCATTTGCAGTTGTCTCAAATTCAAAAAGATACAAGTTACATATATTAACTCTTCAACATTAAGCAATAAGAATCTTGGCTCTCCATGGAATACTAGCGCTATATACACTTTTTGTTGATGATCACTTGTGGGTTGAACTCCTCAAGATATTATTTCTTCTTTCTCCTTAGCATGTTACCCCATATACACTTTTGGAACTTATCCAAAACAAAAGCCTTTATCTTTTTTTATTTGTGGGGCAAGCATTCAAGTATGTATTCCATTTGCTTATCTATTTGTTGTTTTGCTTCATCCATGTCTTCTTTCTTTTTCTCATGGTGTCATGAAACAAACTTAGGCCATCTACTTACTTCCATTTGTTCAATTCTTTTTAAATATCTAAAGAGACACACCATAACAATTACTTTAATAGAAGCTGTCTTCATTTCACTCATCATAATTTCATAAGGAACTGAACCTTTTATTTTGAACTACTTGTAATCAAGCACTTTTGAACTTTCTTAATTTGTTTCCACTTTGAGTTTGAGGTGCTGCTAGCCCACAATACACACCCATAGAGCACCACCAAAAACATTAAAAGTTCAAAAGTGCTTGATTACAAGTAGTTCAAATTTTCTTAATTTGTTTCCACTTTGAGTTTGAGGTGCTGCTAGCCCACAATACACACCCATAGAGCACCACCAAAAACATTAAAAGTCCAAAAAAAATTTGAGTAGTTTTTCAATCCCATAGCCTTGCCTCTCTACATCTATTTTGAAGAGCATATAAATCTTTCCAACGTACCAAAGTTCTTTTTGCAGCCCTCCCAACTAAGCTTGTTGTTGAAGTCAATCCCAAAGTATTTGTACTCAATTACTACTTAAAGATTGTTGCCTTCAATGTAGAACTTATGCTAGTTCTTTTTGTTGTTGGAGAAAATCATGATTTCGGTCTTGTTGGTATTGAATTGCATCCCCATTGCTCTACAAGAATGTTGGCGTGAGAGTTCTTATCCCCAAATTTAGATACTCCATTTGAAGTTCAACCAAGTCCTTTGCTTTCAACCTCTTGCAAGGTGAAAAGTTTTGTTGTGGTGTTGACCAAGGGGGGGGGTCAACCTCTGGTTCCTACTCATAAAGTTGTCTTGCATATTCAAATCACTAACTAGCTGAAATGTTATCGTCAATTTGTTTCTTTCTTGGTTGAAGCTCCTTCCAAAAATGCTTCGGGTTATTATTTCCAAGGTAGATTAGCTCTTCCTGCCTTGTGTTCTTGAATTCAGCTTTTTTCTTTCTTAAATTCTGCTTGTACAACTTAATATTCATCTTTTGCTTGTTGGGCGCTTTCAAACTTCTTGCAATTTTGCATTCCTCATTAAACCAAGCATTAACCGAAAAGCAATTTGTTTATGATTTCTTAGTTTTTGCTCTTTTGCACTTCCCAAGATCTCCTTGAATTATATTTGTTAACTCATAACTATTGAAGCCTTGAAAATGAGTTTTCTCCTTCTTAATTAACCTCTCTAGCGTTGCCTTGAAGATCATACAATTTTCTTGTGTCAAAATAATTCCGCCCTTTGAAGGAGGTTGCCAAAGACATTGAGTTTTTCTTCCATGCTGCCTCTTTTCTTGCCAAAATAACCTTCAGTAAATTGGGCTATTATCTGATTTTAAATCCCAAATATGCTCACGAATCATAACTTCCTCTATCCTTTTAATCAAGCTTTGTAGCAAATTGCATAATCAACAACGCTTGCCTTGTTGTAGGTATTGCATGTAAAATTTCTAAACTTCTTCCATCTATCCGAACTATTGCAAATAATTAAGTCAAAGGCACCACACAAAGAAAGCAATTCCTCCCCAAAATGGTTGCTAACCCTGTTGTCTTGCGAACATCTTAACCATTGGTGATTTCTCTCTTCTATAAGCCAAATAGGATTGCAATCCTCTTTACAACAAAGAATGTTGGCTTGTTCATTTACAATCCTAGCATTGAAATTACCCACTAAGAGAACTTGCTTAGAATACGTTGCAATATCCTTTTTTAGTAATGCATATGGGTCTTTGCTATCTAGCCCATATTTTTGTAGGTTTTTGAGACTTGTGGAGCAAAATAACACACTGTAATTCTTATGTGATTTCCGTTTTCTAAAAACCAAATATATTTGTTTATTTTTGTCTTCTCTTTACAGCTGAATCATCCACCCTTCTTTTTCTTTCACTAAGACCATTATACCACCATACCCTCTTCCATTCCCCGCTGCCTTGTTCCAAGCCACCAACTTCATGTAAATTTTAAACATAGTAGTCTTGTAGCCTTCATAAATTTCCGTGAGACAAATTGTCTCTATTTTCTACAATAGGTCCTAAACTAGGCCCTCGAAACTTAGGTAAACCTGTGTAGGTCTTGATTGCTATTTATTTTGACACACGAGACTCAAAGCTGAGTTTTCACCCTTATTTGCCCAAAATGACCTCGCTACTTTCCTTCCTACTATTGAATCAAACATTTTTTCTTTGTTACCAGTTTTCTTTCATACCTTGCTGTGGAGCTCAAAATTTGGCAATATTAGTTTTTCTATTGTACAACCTTCATCTCTTGCTGCTCTTAATTTTGCCATTTCTTCCCTTCTCTCCTCTTGCTATCTATTGGTTAAATCCTTGTATAGGAAGAAGCGTGAGCTCTTCAAGAGCTTTTTTTTCCTTAAAAGATGTTTGTCATGCACTCTTGCCATGATCACTTTTATAGGCCTAACCCTCTCTTCAAAAATCTTTCCCACTCTTTTTTCTTGGCAGATTTTCCCTTGTCAATGCAACTTGTCTTTTAAGAATTCACTTAAGAGATTGAAAGTACTTTCATTTTTCCCATAATCTCTTATCCCTTCAATAATTACATTTGTTTCTCTAACTTGCCTTTCTTTGAACTCTCTTGCTTGCATTCTTTTCAGCCCATGCATTTGCTTCTTCTTCCATGCTAAAAGGACTGTTACTAACTTGAGCCCATGTTCTACTTTCTTTTGATAAGCCTTCTCTGCCCTTTTTTTAATTTCACTCTTTGATAGATTGTTTGCTGAATTGTTTACACCTCTCCCTGAGTTGTTTTAGAGTTTGCCCCACTGTTACTTGTTACTATTGAATTTTTCATGGTTTTCCAAGCTAATTTCATGTTTTTTCAGTCAAGCTTCCTTGCCGAAAGAGCTTCTTGCAGCATTGCCACCTGTTCCTTTAAAACTTTATTATCTTCCACCAAAGACTGATTGGCTACTAAGATCTTGTGGATTTTGCGGTCTCTTTCCTGCTTTTTGACTTCCAAAGCCTCTAACCTTGGCTTGACATTTAATAACTCTTGCACATAGAGACCTAAAGACCAGGTAAGAGGTTGATTGTTCTTTACTTTTTCTGCCCTTAGTCTTTTTATCGCTTGTCAAAGATTTAAACCTATGATTGAGAACAGCATTCTTTTACTTTTGAGACTATTTTCTTTTTGTCTACAAATGGGCAAGCCTACAATTTAAGATACGCCGAAATTGTTTTGCATTTACCCAAATCCATTTCCCATTTTTTCTGATGATGCAATTTTTACTTGACCCAAGTGATTTGTTTCAACAAAACCTCTGGTTTCTTTTCATTTTTCACGTTTGCTGGTGGTTTGTTTCCCTTTCCGGGGAAAAAAGAATGCAGCCGTGACCACTATCAATTGTATCGGGGATGTTATTTAAGTTTTCATATCCATACAACCTCAAAAGCTGCAGGTGTTACAACCAGACAAGTCCAAGTTCTGCAGCTGTGACAGATATACAAGGAAGAGACAGGCACAGTCTGTGTCACAGGAGCTGCTGGTTTCATTGGTGCAATGTTAAAAAACCTGTGATATAGGGGAACTGCTTTGGGTCAAGATGTTTTCTACTTCTAGTACTTCGTTTTTAAATAGGTGTCCAGTTTTAAAATAAAGTTTCCAAACTTTGTTTAGTTGTTTTATCGACTGCCTTCTGTCCATTAAATGGTTTTAGATAGTTTTACTGTGTAACTTGTATAACTTGAGCTATTATAATTTTACATAATTTTACCATGTAGTCTACACCTTAAACTTCTGCTGTCTAAAAGATAATTCCTGTAGGTTGTTTAAAAAGGAAGATTACAATCTGACCTACAGATTAAGATTCAAATCTGATTGAGCTTCACTAAGTGAAAGGTTTCACCTTTGTGTTGATTTAAATTACACAGTATAATTTGTTTCAGCTCTACTAATATATTTCAGTGTTATCCTGTATATAGCAAGAAAATTACCTGGTTGTCTGGAAGATGGACAAGTGCATATGTTGTTGTAGATATACATGACACCCGTCTCAGAGCAGTCTTCCTGCAGTAGCTGAAAGGCTGGCCTGATCTTTCTACTTTTTCGAAAAAAAAATCATAAATGTACCCAGGAAAATTATCTCCCACCCAATTAAATAAGAAATTGAAAACTCTAAGTGCAACGACCATAAAATAAAATGAAATTACTAAACTAGAAAAATTAAAATATTTTTTTGTTTGCATGGATTTGAATACAGATTAATAGAAAGCAGTGATTACTATAATCTATTGTCGAAGTCAGAAATTAAAAATATACAGAGCTGATAACATTTACCCTTTCTAATATATTTCATTTTCTTCTTTATTCAAAAGTAGAATTTACCATTGATCATTGTAATAGTGGTGGTATAAGGTGGACTTCAATCTCTCATCCTCCAAAATTTTAGCACTCCAGTGAAAAGGCATCCTCTGTAAAGTCATTTATTATCATTTACAAATTGTTTCAAATTTAGAAAGATAGAAAAGATATATGTTAATATTAATAATTTTAATTTTATGGATAAATTTGAGAGAACAAGTAAATGTGACCTTTCAATAAACCTCTCATTTTAAAATAAAAGGTATATATATTAATAAAAAACAGTGATTACAATAATCCATTGTCAAAGACGGCTAAAAACATAGAGAGCTGGTAACATTTATTCCTTCCTATATATTATTTTCTTAATTTTATGCATATAAGTTTATGCAAAGTAGAGTTTACCATTGATCATTGTATGAGGTTGACTTTAATCTGCCATCCTCCAAAACTGCAACCCAGTGAAAAGGCATCCTCTGCAAAGTCATTTAGCATCATTTGCAATTATCTCAAAAAGATTCAAGGTGCATATATTAACTCTCATTATTTTAACATTATAGTTAAATTTGAGAGGACAAGTAAATGTGACCTTCAATTGAACTTTCAGTGAGAAATTGTATTTTGAAATAAAAATCATAAGATAGAATTAAATCATTAATTTTTTTAATTTAATTTGAGATGAAACATCAATTGATGTTTTTCAATTTTCTTTCCCAAATAAAAATTAAATGGAAGACACTCAAACTCTCAGATTAATTGGTTTTATTCAATTTTCTTCCCTAGATTAATTTCTACTTGAAAAGAGGCTCTCTTAATCAATATTTGAATAATCATATATTTCTTCCAATCAAGCACAAGACCTTCCCAACCAGATATGCTCAGGCATACATAAATTTGCTTTTACCACTCGTAGGACACCTTTACACTGAGGGAGGCATTGAGATGGACACTCTTGAGTCTCAGACATTTAAACCATTTGAAGGTTACCCATTTTGTAATGAAGTCCTATTATAGAACTGCTCACAAAGTCTATAAATATGCACACCAAAATAACAGCGGTTAGTTCTTATAAAAGAGAAACGAAAAAAATGTAAAATAAAAAGGGAGTCGTAACTTTAATATTGGAAAAAGAACAATAAGAAAGGTGATTGGTTTGTTGAAAACAAAAGGCAGCAACTCCCTATTAAGTTCTACCGGACAAGGTTACAATTTAAAAGTTGAGGTACCAAATAATAATCAGTGTGATTCAAAAAAAACATTCGAAGTCTAAGAATGCTCAAGGCCGTACTAAATATTTGTTAAGAATCATATTACTATAGAGATTAACATGTGTAAGAATCCAAGATATTCTAAATAATAAAAATTGCAGAAATGTAAATTACATTCCATTAAATCACTTTCAGCATTCAATTTTATGCACTGAAAATTTAACATTTACGTACCATATATAAGGACCAAGATTGCCTCAACTTCTGTCCTGGCAAAACTAGAAGCTCCATAAGAGTCTTTAATGCTACACCTGATGAGGTAGTCCCTGTTGGAAAATGAGTCACGTCGCGGTCGAACCATGGACTGGTCACCAAGTAGACTGGTAGCTCAGTAGTAGAGTACACCAACAACAAATAAATGATCCTAAATTTTACTCTAACTGATCCATGAAAAGGTTTCAGTCCCAATCAAAGTTTTGGGTGGTTTACAATGGTGCCACAAACAAACGCTCTGGCAACCCAAAAGTTTCCAAATTTTTTTCAACTGAAAAGTTGCTAGTAGTTTTAAAAGGCTTTGCAAGCTGGTGTACCCTTCCAAATCCATGTATTACTGCAGCTGTGATAGGTTGACTGTGGTGTCAGAGAGATGAGTTAAGTTTATGCATATTCAATCTCGAAGAATACAGCAGTGACCACTGCCAATGGTATCAGGGATGTTATTTAAGTTTTCACATTCATACAACCTCAAAGATTGCAGGTGTGACAGATTGCCAACATTTACGGGAAGGTTATTTAACTTCTTACAACCAGACAAGTCCAAGTTCTGCAGCTGTGACAGGTTGCCAACGGTATCAGGGAGGTTATTTAAATTTATACACTTTCCCAAATCCAAGTGCTGCAGTTGTGACAAGTTACCAATAGTATTAGGGAGGTTATTTAACTTTTGACAAACAGACAAGTCCAAGTGCTGCAGCTGTGACAGGCTGCCAATGGTATTAGGGAGCTTATTTAAGACATAACAAAAACTCAAGTCCAAGAGCTGCAGCTGTGATAGGTTGCCAATACTATCAGGGAGGTTATTTAAGTTTGTACACTTTCCCATGTCCAAGTGCTGCAGCTGTGACAGGTTGCCAATGGTAGCAGGGAGGTTATTTAAACTTACACACCCTTCCAAGTCCAAGTGCTGCAGCTGTAAAAGGTTGCCAATGGTATCAGGGAGTTCATTTATGCTTGCACAGTCTCTCAAACCCAAATCCCTCAGCTGTGACAGTTTGCCAATGTGATCAGGCAGATTATTTAACTTTTGACAACCAAACAAGTCCAATTGCTGCAGCCGGGACAGGTTGCCAATGGAATCTGGAAGGTTATTTAAATTGTAGCAAAAATTCAAATTCAAGCGTTGTAATTGTGCTTGGTTGCCAATGGTATTAGGGATTATATTTAAATTTCGACAACCAGACAAATCCAAATACTGCAGCTGTAACAGGTTGCCAATGCTGTCTGGTAGATTATTTAGGTTTGCACATCCTCCCACATCCAAGTACTGCAGCTGTGACAGGTTTCCAATGTTATCAGGAAGATTATTTAAGCTTTCACACTTTCTCAGGCGCAAGTGCTGTAGCTGTGACAGGTTGCCAATCGTAGGAGGGAGGTTACTTAACATGTAACAAAAATTCAAGTTCAAGAAGCGTAGCTGTAACAGGTTGCCAATGGTATCGGGGAGATTATTTAACTTTTGACAATCAGACAAGTTCAAGTGCTGCAGCTGTGATAGGCTGCCAATAGTATCAGGGAGCTTATTTAACTTTTTACAGACAGACAAGTCCATGTGCTCCACCTGTGACAGGTTGCCAATGGCATCAGGGAGATTATTTAACATGTGACAACCAGAGAAGTCCAAGTGCTGCAGCTCCGACAAGTTACCAAGTAGCGAGAAGGTAGAAAGGTCATCAAAGCAACACCCATTTTCTAGTAGCATAATCTTCAATTGCCCAATGCTACCAACAAATCTGGCGCCATGTGGCTTCTTTTTTGTTCTCTTCATCGCAGTTGCAAAGAAGCAGCATTCCAATCTTAACCATATCAAACCTGGAGGAAGCATCGCTATCATCTCTTCTATTGTGTTTTCAATGTGCAGCTTTTGCAAGTGAAGATAGCGAAGACCAGGTCTGTACAACATTTCAAGTCTCTGTGGAGTACCTCCATTGAGTCGAAGGCGAGAGAAATTGATGTTGGATATGCTGTTTAAATGGGCACCCTCCCATAGGCGGTTACCCTCTTTTTCTTTTTCAGCAATGGTTCGCCCCATATCTCGCAAATGGTCATGCATGTCAAATACACCTTTGTCATCAATCTTTATCAGTAACTTCATAGAAAGATTAGATATAGCAGTGTCTACCATCTTGTACAGAGATTTCCAGAAAATAATGGGACATGCTTTGTGTTCTCTAACGAAGAAGCAAGCAATGTCTAGAAATATTTCTTTTTCCTCATCAGTAAGAGCACTATAACTGATGTAGAGCGTTTTGTGAATGTCTGGGTTGAGAGTAATATTGTGAAGAGCTTCTATCCAGCAACCTGTGTCATTCTGCTTATCATACAAGAAGGATCCGATCACTTCCAGTGAAAGAGGATGCCCCTTACAAGCTTCCACTATTCTTTTGGCCAGATCTTCGTAACCGGGACTTGGAGATGCTCTCAGAAAAGTGTGCCAACTAAATAACTGGAGACCTTCATTTATCTCCAATCCGACCATCTCGAGGATGCATTCAGATGAAACCCGAGCAACATTTAGAATGTGCTTGTCTCTAGAAGTAATAATAACTCTGCTCCCAGGGGCCAGCCAATCCCCAGCCAAAGCATTTAATTGCATGACATCATTCACATCATCTAAAATGAGAAGCAGGCGTTTTCCTCCCAAACGATCTCTCAACAAAGATTTGCCTTCATCAACACTGTCCACTTCTCCACCATATTTGGTTACGTCTTTAAGAATTTTTCTCTGCAATTTTATAAGGCCCGTGGCATCTGCAGCAGTGGCGCGGACATTAAATACAAAGGAGGCAGAATCAAAATCACCAGACACTTGATTATACACAGCCCTGGCAGCTGTGGTCTTGCCAATTCCACCAATACCCCATATTCCAATTTTAAACACACCTCCCACTGAATTAAGATTCAATTTCTGAATGAGATCCTCGGTCACACTTTCCAGTCCCACTGGGTGCTTGGCAACTTCTAAGGGCACTCTGTCCAATGTCCTCATCAAGTCATTCACCACCCTCTTTACTAGCCGAGCTTCAAAGCTGCGCATTGCTAATTTAGTTACAACCAATTAAAAAAGAAATACAAATTTCTGTTCTAGAGTAGATCAATAGAATTACAAAAATACTATTCATTATATACTAATTTTATTTTTGTGCAAAGGTTTAAGAAAAAGTTAGGAAATAAAATATTGAAAGAAAAACTGGAAAAAAATAATGAAAGAGCATCTAAGAAAAACTAGTTAATGCTAAGAGATAATCTACATTCAAGAATTATTTGGATCAGTAAAATAGTCAAGATCCACTCTTAATTAATTTATAAAATTTCACTATAAAGATTAAGGGTTTGGGTAATTCAATAATAGAATTATCCTTTCAAATGCTGATTTGAAAAATTAATGATTAAAAATGGAAATATTTAATATCTTAACATTCTAAGAAAAAATTTCAAAAATAAATAAATATAGTAAATTAAATCTCAAAATTAAATAACTATATTAAAAAAATAGTTGAAACAATAGAATTTAGTGGAGACATAGATGTCACTGTCCAACCATTACAAATTTTTTATGGATTCATGTTTTAAGAAAAAATAAAATTCTATTCCAAAATAAATAAAGGTTTAGACTTTTTTTTAAGAAATTCTAAATGAAATTCTAAGAAGTAGTGAGTGCAAATAAATAGTATATATTTTTCTCCAAAATTTAAAATTTAAGAAAAATATGTCATTCACTTTGTCATATAAATATGAAACCCTAAATTATCAGTATAAAATTTCAGCCCCTCTTAATAAATGAATCTTAATTTAATTTCTTAAATTAATTTTTTCTTAAAATCATCTTCAATTTTTCACTCTTCATTTCTTTTTTTATTTGATAGAAAAGCTAGAAACATAGCATTGTTTGAGCTTTTTAGAATAAATAGTTAATGTTAAAGAATAAATCTACATCCAAATCATAGTAAAGCAATCTATTTTTTTAGGATTGACTCTTAATTAATTTATAAAATTCTCAATAATACTAAAGGTTGAGGGTTTGCAAATTCAATAGTAGAATTATCAAACATTGAATAAGAGGTTTTAAGTTCAAATGTTGGCCTAGCTTGAAAATAGAAGTATTTATTATCTTAGCAATCTAAAATAAAATAAAAAACAATTAGAACAATGGAGGTATAGATGTCATCCATGATCCAAACATTACAAAATTCATCAATGCAAGTTCATTTTTTTTTTTTAATTATTCTTTTTTTTCTAATATCATCTTAAGTTTCTTTTCTTTCGATTTCTCTTTTTATTTTTATTTTTTCTATTTAGTATTTTTAATTTTTTTATTAAATTCTTAATTGTTTGAATATCCATCTAAAAAATGTCTAGAGATATAAATTGATTTTTTTTACTTAAAATTTATTTTGTTTTATTTAAAAACTAATTTATTTACTACATATATGAAGACATAAATTTTGTGTTTATTTTGAAAATATATGTTTAATATTAAATATTATATTTTGACATGTAAAAGACTATCAAATTTAAGATAAAAGATAAGAATATTTATTTCTAAATTAATACAAATTTATGTTTTAATATATTTCTCATCATTTCCTTTGATATCTTATTTAATAAGTCTCTTTTTTTATAATTTCTTCCTTTTTTAACTCTTTTCTAAACTCCTATAATAATATAATAATTCTTTTATAATTTTTATACATATCATATTCTAATGACAACTTTATTTTTATGAATTTTTTAATTATATTTTATTAATTAAAATAATCATAATTTTCACAATATATTCAAATATTTTAAATAACCATATATTTTTTTATTTAACTTTATTCTTAATATTATTAATAATAATTAGTACTAACTTTAATTCAATATTTTATTTTATTTTGTATCATTTTTAATTTCTACATTACTTTTTAGACTTATTATATTCATTAATATTGTAATGGCTTCTATTCCTTTTTTATTATTTACTTCTATAAACGAATCCATGACAGTTAATAATTTCCTAATGCCTGCTCTATTTTTCATATTTCTTTCTGATTAATATTATAATATATATATTAATTATATATGGAGAGATATTAATCGAAAAAGAAAAAAGAATGGCTAGCTCCTTCAATAAGTCCAATTCAGAAAGCAGCGAGAATCGTGCAGAACTCGGAATAAAAAATGAGTATGAAGACATTGAATTAAAACGAAGGTATCACTGGCAAGTTTGTGGGTGTTTGGCCTGCTCGCGCCAAAATCTATGGATGGATTAAGGAGAACTGGAAGGAGCGTATGAATATCAAGTTGTTTCCGAAAGGTTTTTGTCACTACCTTTGCCCAAAAAATAGAGCGTATTACTGTCCTTAATCATGAACCCTGGTGGATTGACACTGCATATCTTTACACGAAAAATGGTAAGCCAATTTTAGTCCGCTCGCGTTCAGCTTATCTGATGCCCTCGTTATTAGACAAATGAAAACACCTCAAGCACACCGCCAAAACCAGGAAGCTCTGCTCTCAAGGCCGAAAATGCCCTGGCGATTATTCCTTTCGAAATAAAGGAACCGCTAGAAGTTACAGACTTAGATGACTCAAGAGTTTGGTATGAATCTGAGTTTACTGAAGCTGACGGAGTCTCGAATGTTCAACCAAACCGTCTCAAAAATTTCAAAGCCAAATCTGAAATCAGGGAAGAAGCTAGGAAGGAGAACCAATAAGCAAAAAGGTGAAGAATTTGTCCGTTGGCCAAGCTTCAATTGTTAACTATCTTCTGAGATCCAAGGGAGGCAATTTCTCCCAAGATCGCTTCTTGGTTTAAGAGCTTAAATTCTAAGGTGCCTTTGGCAGGATAGGTATGATCCGGGTTCCAAATAGAGCTTGGATCAAGGTTAATCAAGAGTTCCCAAATTGGATGACGGCTAAGGTGTGAAAACTTCACTTGGAGCTTTTCTTCTAATCGCTCAATGTCTACAGGCCTATCAAGATAGAGGATAAATCAACAATATGGAGTCAAATTTCAACTTTCATTTCTCCTCTTTTTAAGGATTTTCTCATTCTGGGGGATTTCAATGCCATTCCTTCCTCTTGGGAAAAGCATGCGGGTTTATCAAGGGCTAGCCAATCTCAAATTGATGTCCAAAACTTTGTTGGATATCTCCGAAGAATGGTGAATTTGCATGGACTAATCGTCGGAAGGGTTTTACAAATATAGCATAAAGGCTTGATAGATTCAATCACTTCCCCATCTGGCTTCAATCTCCTCTTCTCCTTGAATCTTCGATCCTTCCATTGTCGGGGTTGGATCACTTTCAGGTTCTCTTCACAATTGTGGACAAATGCTGATATTCAAAATGGCTCTAGCGTGTTCATTGTAGTGAAGAAACTAATAGCAATGAAGAAATAGCTCAAAAGAGTAGAATAAGAATTCTTTTAAAAGTATCTTCAAAAGAAAAGGAGAGGATTGAGGTGGAGCATAAAACTCTTAATTAGAAGACTTCCTAAAGAAATCTATTGGAGTCTAAATCGAGAGAGCTCTAGATAAAGGAGGATGATCTCAACACCAAAATTTTCCACAATGTTACCACGGTCCATAGATCCTAGAATCAGATTGATTCAATTAGGAAGATAGATTCATCATTTCCTAGCTAGAAGATATCCAAACGGAAGTAGTGAATCATTTCAGTAATTTTTTGGCAAAAGAAGAGGCCTCAGACTTGCACAACCAGGCTTTCTTCTTGGATCGCATTCCTAGTATCATCTCTACAGAGGACAACAAAATGTTTATGGTCCCCATCACAATGGAAGAGGTGAGTTCTACAATCTTTCAAATCCACCCGGATAAGCCACCTGAGCCTGATGGATTCTCAGTCTGCTTTTATCAGAAATACTGGCATATAGTGGGTTAAGATCTTTGGAACGAAGTTGAGGATTCAAGAAAATCGAGGAAAATTCTGGAGGACACAAATACCACCTTTATTGTTTTGGTCCCTAAGAAGCCGGCTCCATAAACCTTTTCCAGCCATAACGCCTTCTACAAAGCAATATCCGAACTTATCGCAAATCCGCTCAAAATCATTTTTCTGAAGATCGAAGTGGCTTCACCCTGGGCAGCAATATCACTGATGGAATAATAATAGCTCACTAAGTCATCCACTCAATCATCTCCACAAACCAGATTAGCATGGCAATTAAATTAGATGCTATTAAAGCTTATGATCGGGTGAATTAGCATTTTTTGATGGGCGTTCTTGCTAGATTTGGCTTCAGTTCGGAGTGGTTGAGCTGGATTCATAGTTGTAACTCTTTCCCGCGTTCTTCTTTTGGTTAATAGTAGTCCATGTGGTTTCTTAAAGCCTGTAAGGGACCTTCAATAGGGCGATCTCATCTCTCCCTTCCTCTTTGTCATCATGGCAAAAGCACTTGAGCGATAATATAGAAGGAATTATGAAGAATTTTTATGGGAAGGCTCTAATGAGGTGAAATACATCACCCTGGTTGGATGGGATATAGCCTACAAAGACAAGGACGGTGGCCTGGGGATTAGGAAGGTTATCAAGTAAAATATATCTCTCAGAGTGAAGCTTATATGGAAAATGTTTGAAGCCCCGGAGGCAAAATGGAGCCAAATTTTACAAAGAAAACATTTGGACTCCTCAACCAGGCAAGAATTTTGACAGCGCTAAACCCCCCCTGAGTTCGCCCATTTGGCATTTTATGTTACAATGCCGAAGTTTGATAAGAAATCATCTCTCGTAGGTGGTCTACACTATACAGTGGACGGGTGCTCTATTCTAAAAGTACTCTTGGAACGACTTCCCCCCATTGGCAAATTTCCAATTCTGATCGGATGTATGGAGCTTCTCTCCAACATCCGGAACTAGAATGTCATATATTACGTAGAACCTGTAGAAAAAGCGGAGGGACGCGAATACGTGTGGAAAGGATTGGACAACATCCCACTCTAATTGGATAAAAAGAAATCTAAAAGCAGATCTGGCAAACAGGAAAGCGTTTATATTTTCAAAAGAAATAAACTAATTTGGACAGGAAACAAATTTAA